>KV750851.1:13175-36086 GCA_001692915.1 Glonium stellatum
TCCCTAACCGCGCCGAGGCAAGCAAAAGCCGCAGGGAAAAGAAAAATGCCGTGATTAAATCCAACCAACACAATCACATTACGGGGCGCCACGCACACGCTAAGCGACGCCACCCCAACGCCTCTCACTTCCGCTCCCGCACAACACCCTGCAGCCCCTCTCCCACCCGCGCTCCAGTCGAACCATCCAGCAATGGGATCCCCTCCAACGATGGCCTCCTTGCCCCGCCATCCAAGCCCCCTAAGCCACCCGCAGCGCCCATACTCAGTGGCTGCGGGCTTGGCTCACCGTCCTCAGCCGCAGTATCACTGCTCATACTCCTGCGCTTCTCCGCCGGATCTTGCGGTATGAACGAGTTTACTGGTGCCGTACCCGGCGTGATACCCCCCGCAAGATCTGGCGACCCTTGCCACTTCGCAACATCAGCACGGAGAGTCTCGAGCTCCTTCTGGAAGCGTTTGCCAAACACGTCGATATAGTAAGTGGCGCCGTTGTAGACGCTCCAGATGAAGACGACGAGGAGGAAACCGCCGCTGGCCCACCGGCTCCAGAACCACAGCGGACACGGCGTCATGGTGATGCAGGCGTAGACGTACTGGATGCCCATGAAGGCGGGCTCCTGGAGGGCGTCGGGGAGGGAGAGCACGAATTTGCCGAGTATGGTTGGCGCGTAAGACCGCCGGAGCCAGGTGAAGCTGGTGGGGCGGCCGGCGGCGATTTTCTCGCGGCGGCGTACGGTGATCAGGACGTGGTAGGAGAGCTGCCAGAAGGCGTAGGGGATCGTGGCCCAGAGCATCATTTGCGGGAGCGTGTAGTGTTCTGGGGACGAGGGCTCCGAGGTCTTGATGTTGTAGATTGCTGGAAATCGTGTAGCTTGGAGGTCAAGTGGGAGGAGATGCACCAGACAGTGCAAGGTAACGCAGGGCATAATGTGAATGAAGAGACTAGGAAGATGTTAGCGTGATGTTGGGTGCGGTGGTGGAGAAGGGAAAAGGGGAGCTAGGGTTACCTGGTCACTTTGTCAAGGGAGTGGAAAACAAGCGAATTCCGCCACATAGCGATTGCGACGGCGTTGTTGCCGAAGGCTAGACAGTATGTACTAATGAACAATCGCTTTGAGTTCGGGAAGATCCAGATGCTCAGCATACAAAGCAGGTTGACGAAGTAGCATAAGTCTGCAAGGAAGTAGTGGTAACCCTTCTTGTGATAGGTATAGAAGCGAATTGGCATGAAGTAGAGCAGCTGTAGCGTGTACCAGTAGTGGAACCACTCCGGGTGCGCGCCCACGAGGTACCCGGAGATGAAGATGTTCAGTACACCACAGATGAAAGACACCTTCTCGCGCCATGTGATTGCTTTGGAGTCGTTCCACCGCTTGCCTAGCCGATCGACACTTTCACGCATGCGCTTCTTGTACTTGTCGAGCTGCTCGTCAGGCGTGGGTAATCGCCGGCGCCATTCGTCCACCACGCGATCTTTCGCGTTGAGCCCGGTTGATTTGAGCCGCTGTTGCTGCCGCCGCACTTTTTCAGTTTGAGCCTGGATTGAGCTCTGAATTTTCTCGAGACGTTGTGGTAGTGCGAGGTTCTCCATGAAATCAAATACAGTAAGACGTTCCAGCGGCGGGAAGAAAGAGCCATCATCGGATGCATCGTCTCTGTAGGCACTGCTGTTCGAAAAAGAGGGATTACGCGAAAGGCGTGGTGTTGTAGGTGAAGGAAAACCGGGCATCCTGCCCTCATTCGGCGGAGATCCGTCTCCCATTAAAGCGGAGGAGCTATAACTAGAGTCGCCTGGCAGAGAGTGTTGTGAGAGTTCTGAAGTCTCCCCAAGGTCGGGTTGGGAACGTGATTTCGTAGGTATAGGAATCGGATCTGACATGGCGGGGCCTTCCTCGTCGACTTTGTGAAGGTCGGAGTGGGTGCGGCGATGGAAGGATTTCTGATAGTAGCGCGGCGGTGAACCTACGGCCATGGTGGCTTGTTAGTGATCTTGGAATTATCGTTCTTCATTCCTGCTTTCGGGAAAGAGTGGGAGACGTGAAAGTTGGAAGAGGAAAAATTGGGGCCTACACTTTGTCTATATAAGAGATGGCGCTTGACTGATCATGACAGATAAGCGGGCAGGGTCCTATGTTCGCGGCGTGTGACTGTGGGAGGGAACAGGCGGATGTCTTTGTCGTTGAGGTTTGAATTGGGGACGTGGTTGAAGAGGGTGCGTTGATTGGAGTTCAAGCTTCAGGCGTCATAGTGCACTGCCGGTAACTTTTCCTCACGCGGATAGGGAGGTTTTGCCACCTCAGCCACAAAAAGACTGTGCCTTAGGTTGCTGTGAAGCTCCAAGAAGTTTTGTATCGGTAGGTCTGATGGTAAAAATCAAGATAAAGAATTGTCAAGGGAAGATATTCTTGTACAGTGCTTTGGGTGAGTTTATGTCGAGCGGTAGCGGCAGCTGCCCTTTCGTCCTGATGATCAAAACCTCCCTGGTCGCTACGGCGGACTGCAACCAACATCGCGACGCGCTTCGAAGACGACGCGAAGGAGGCATGGCTTGTGGCGCGAATATCATCAACACCATATTCATCGCACAACATGATCATTCACGATTAACGCCTTACGACTGAGACGTACTCCTTATTCGTCTGCTTCTGCGCGGTTCGAGCATATCTAATAATCTCATCCGCTATCCAAACGCGGCTTCGCAATGGGTAAACTCGTGCGACTGGAGCTCAAGGGTAGGTCCTTCTCTGCAACTCCTAATACCATTATTTGACAGTTTCTAGACTTCAAGTCCTATCGGGGCCACCATGTGCTGCTATTCGGCGACTCCTATTTCACCTCCATCATTGGTCCCAATGGCTCTGGCAAGTCCAACTCGTAGGTACCCCACTATCTACTACTTTCACCCAATCTCACAATTGCGCGTAGCATGGATGCTATATCCTTCGTGCTAGGCATCAAATCCTCACATCTGCGTTCCACTCACCTCCGCGACCTCGTTTACCGTGGGCGCGTTCTGCGCACCTCCAAAATAAATGCCGACGGCACGGCGACGGAACAGGCCGCAAATGGCGACGGTGAGTCTGATGATGAGGGAACCCAGCGCAGTAGTCAGCGCAACGATCCACAATCGGCATGGGTTATGGCCGTGTACGAGGATGACGCGGGCGAGGAGCAGAAATGGAAGCGCACCATCACCAGCGCGGGGCAGAGCGAGTACCGGATCAACAACCGTGTCGTCACGGCGAAGCAGTACAATGATGCGCTGGAGGCCGAGGCTATTCTCATTAAGGCGCGCAACTTCCTTGTCTTCCAGGGTGATGTCGAGGCTGTTGCATCACAGTCACCCAGGGACCTGACGCGCCTAATCGAACAGATTTCGGGTAGTCTGGAGTATAAGGCCGAGTATGATCAGCTGAAGATTGAATGCGAGAAGGCTATCGATGATCAAACTTTTAAATTAAACCAGCGCCGTGCTATTAATGCAGAGATTAAACAGTATCAGGAGCAGAAACAGGAAGCTGAGGAATACGAGCGGAAAGCGGAAGAGCGAGATCAGGCCGTTGTTACGCATGTACTCTGGAAATTGTTCCATTTCCAACGCGTCATGCAAGAATCTGGAGAGCAGATTCAGGTGCATCAGGAAGAGTTAAAGGAGCATAGACGTGGTGTTGAGAAATATCATCAAAGGCTCGAAGATGCTAAGAAGGATCAAGCTAAGGTGGCACGGGACGTTTCAAAGATCGAGAGGAACATTAGGAATAAAGAGAAGGAAATTGAGGAGAAAGAGAATGGCCTGGTTCCTATTGATGAAAAGATCCGCATTTCAAATCGGGATTTACAGAAGTATCAGACGCGAATTGCCGAGATCACGAAAGATCGCGACAATCAAGCTCGTGTCGTCGAGCAGCACCAGAAGAATCTTTCGACTGTCAAAAAAGCTCAAAAGAAGTGGGAAGACGAATGGAAGCAGGTTGCTCAGCAGGAAGGCCGAGAACTCAGCGAGGCTGATCTCCAGGAGTATAATAGGCTACGAGGCGATGTTACCAAGCGCACCTCTGCTGATCAGATCCAAGTCAATAACCTCGCCCGTCAAGTTAAGACCGATGAGGAGACGGTTGGCAGTCTGAAGAGCAAGGTTGAGTTGTCACAAGCCCAGGTTCAGAAGCTCGAGGACGAGATATCAGAGTTGCAAGACCGACGGCAGAACATAACTGGGCAAATCAAACAGACAGAGCAGGAAATTAACATTAAGAAGAAAGAGTACAACCAACTCACGTCAGAACGTCTACGTAGTGCGCAACATCAGACAGAGCTCAATGAACGGTTGCAGGACGTCCTGACTAAGCTGCTGGAGGCTGATAATGGCCGGAGGCAAAGTGAAAAGGATATGCGCGCTCGGGAGATCGTGGCTGCGATGAAGCGCGTTTATTCTAATGCCGTTCGCGGTAGAGTTCACGAATTATGCAAACCAAAACAAAAGAAGTACGAGGCTGCTGTTAGCACCGTGCTTGGTCGACACTTCGATGCCATAGTTGTGGATACAGAGAAGACTGCCAAAGACTGCATTCAATTTCTCCGCGAACAGAGATACGGTCAGGCAACATTTATTCCTCTTGATACTATACAAGTCCAGGGCATCAACTCAAATTTAAAGGGCATGCATAGAGGCATGCGCTTGGCTATCGACACAATCGATTATGACAGCTCGGTCGAGCGAGCCATGTCTTACGCTTGTGGAAATGCCATTGTCTGTGATGATCTTTCAGTCGCAAAATATCTCTGCTACGATAAAGGTGTCGAAGCCAAAGCCGTTACCCTTGATGGAACCGTTATCCACAAGGGTGGTCTAATGACAGGTGGTCGTGGACCGTCCGATCGAAACACCAAACGCTGGGAAGATACGGAAATCGAAAACCTTCGCAAGGTCAAAGATAACCTGCTAGAGCGCCTCGCTGAGCTACCCAAAGGTCATCGACGCGGCACAGAAGAAGAGACCCTGCAAGGTGAGCTCGCAGGGCTGGAGCACCGCCTAAACTTCGCCCAGGACGAGGTAAAAGCTCTGGATCGCAATATCCAAAGTAAGATCAAAGAGCATGCCTTCGTAAAGAATCAATTCAATGAAACACAACCAAAATACCAGGACCTATCACAGCGACTAGAGCAGCTGAGGAGCACCCTTAAAACCTACGAGGATGCCATCGGCAGAGTTGAAGACGAGGTTTACGCGGCATTCTGCCAGCGTCTAGGCTACGAAAACATTCGAGATTATGAAGCCCAACAAGGATCTCTACAACAAGATGCTGCTGAGAAGAGACTCGAATTCACGAAACAGCGTAGCCGGCTCGAGAATCAGCTGAGCTTTGAGACGAACCGGCTGCAGGCGACAAACGACCGTATAAAGGCGCTCGAAGAGCAGTCAAAGCGTGACGAAGACCTTATCGCGAGCCTGCGCGCTGAGAAAGAAGACATGCAAAACAGCTTGGACGTGCTCTCTGCCGAGCTCGAAACGTTCAAAGAAGCGCTTACCACGCAGCAGGAGAAGGCCGCGCAGAAATCCGATGTCGTGGCCGAACATCGCCGCGAGCTCGCCAAGCGTAATAAGTCTGTTGAGGGAGTCTTGCGTGCCGTCGCTGCCCTGGAAGCTGAAATCCAGCGTAATGCCGCGGGCCGTTACGCGCTGCTGCGCAAGTGCAAGATTGATGAAATCAAGATTCCACTCGAGCAAGGTTCGAAGCCGCTCAGCTCACTACCGCTGGACAACATGCTACAAGAAGATCAGGACGCCATGGACGTGGATGAGGACCCAGATGCAACGCTGCAGGTAGCTGAGGTGCAGGATTATGGCATTGAGGTCGATTTCGACGAGCTAGACGAGGAACTGAAAAATGTTTGTCTAATCCCCTTCTCGTCACACTCAATCCTCCCCCTTTTATGCCCCTAACCCCACTCCCTAAAACTAACCCTTCTTCAGGACCCAACCCCTCAGCGTGAAGCCACACTCCTCGAAATCATTTCGAACCTTAACAGCGCTCTTGACAAGATGTCACCCAACATGCGTGCCATCGAACGTCTCGAAACGGTGCTAACGCGGCTGAAATCCACCGAAAAAGAATTCGACGCGGCACGCCGCGCGGCCAAACGCGCCAAAGACGCCTTCGAGGACGCAAAATTGCAGCGGTTAACCCTGTTCCAGAAAGCCTTCTCGCACATCGCCGAGCAGATCGGAACGACGTACCGCGAGCTGACGCGCAGTAGCCAGTTCCCGATGGGCGGACAGGCATACCTCGACACGGAGGACTCCGCCGAGCCTTACCTCAGCGGCCTCAAGTACCACGCCATGCCGCCGCTCAAGCGCTTCCGCGATATGGAGCACCTTTCCGGTGGTGAGAAGACTATCGCGGCGCTGGCGCTGCTGTTTGCCATTCACTCGTTTCAGCCGAGTCCCTTTTTCGTGCTGGACGAGGTTGATGCCGCGCTTGATAACGTTAACGTGTCGCGGGTGGCGAAGTACGTAAAGGAACATGCGGGACCGGGTATGCAATTTATCGTCATTAGCTTGAAGAGTGGGCTGTTTCAGGAGAGTGAGGGCCTCGTGGGGGTTATGCGTGATCAGAGCAGGATGAGTAGTCGTGTCGTTAGTTTGGATGTGAGTAGCCTGCCCCACCCTACTCCCTTTTCTTGCATTTTCCTCGTTTCAACGAGAGAGACTGCTTGGTTCTTGCTTCCTACGTCGAGGCGAAGGATGGTTTTGGAGGTCACGTGCTAACGAACACAGTTACGGAAATACCAACCGTCCTAGACACGTTTAGGTGTTTGTGCTTCTATCAGTTTCTGTTAGTTTCTCTGGCAAGAACTCAGCTTGGGTGGGAGACGGTGATGGAAAAGGGGCGGTGGCGCTGGGCAGGCATTTTGCATTTTGCATTTCTCATTCGATGCTGGGTTGCGAGCCTCGCAGTATGGCTGTATACCTACCACCACCTATGCTATGACCGGGTAGGGTATATAGCCGTTAATGTACGATCAAGCAAAAAAGAAAAGAAGAACACAGCGCATGCTGTTCCGCCCTGCTCTGTTGTGTGTGTTAATCATTAGCTGTATGTGTTAATCATCAGCTGTGTGTTAATCATCAGCTGTGTGTTAATCATCCGCTGTGAAATCGACGCCGCTCGGGGGATGCGGTACTTTTCGAGCGTCGCAGCCTGGAGTTATACCCGTCTGTATAAGACGCAGCAAACGGCCGTAACACTTACAAGCGTGTAATTCGGCATAGCCTATCGCTCATGGTTACCGGTGTGGCTGCGAGGCAAGGAAATAAGATTGATTTGTCATGCAGACCTCGCCCAGAATCTATTTCGCAGCCAGAATACTTCGCCATCCGCTCTTGCTCCTTCAACCTCCACATCATACACGCATGCGCTTGCTATGTTTTCTATTTTGATCCACGAAAGAGGGGCCGTCTGCACGCCGAGGATGCGTGTTGGAGTGATGCAAGGGTTGTGTAATGTTACTGTAAGGCAATGCAACAGCTCACGTTTACAACAACGACTTTAGGTTACTGCTTTTGGATAGCGGCGCTGCTCGGCCCGCGGGCGAACACTAACCGGAAGCGGGCCTGTTTGCACGTCCGTTGTCCTGACTCCTGAGCTTCTTATGCAATCTATGTCAAATATCTATAACATGTTTTAGATGCTGGTTGCCTCGCCACTGTCCATGCGCTGACTATACTAAGCCAGCTTCTCCGCGCTGTGCTAAAAAAATTTACAGGGAAATGAATCGGACCACAAATGCGCTTATAGGCCAGAGGTGTCACTGCATCCCCATCGCCTACCCACTCGGCATGCGTCACAGGACGCTATATGGGATATCGGAAGTGAGGATCAAGAAGCTGTTGTTACAATGGAAAGAAAATAGGAAAAGGTATTCGCTATGCTTTGTTGCCGCCCCTAGAAAACAAAACAAAAGAAAAGAAAGGTTTCAAGCTAGCAGCTGTCCAGGACCACACTGCCGATCGCCGTAAGAGCCAAATGCTGTCGGTATCAAATATACATGCTATAAAATAGGACAAATCTTCGTGGAGTAAAAGACCTCTACACGAGCCCCATTCCCGCACCCGCGGAGATATTGCTTGGCCCCTAGCAGGGTCGAAAGACAGTGGCGGATAAGCCGTGCTCCTCGAACGTGGCAAAGAAGAAATAACAAGAAGAATAATATGTTAGTTAATGATTAGGCATAGTTATAGAACCGAGGTGGGCGGTGGTGGCGAAGGAGAGCATGTCTCGGGGTAGAGGGCGCATAAGGCCCACTTTCTCAGCTGAGAGCCGCGGCGTGTAAGCTTGACGGGAGGGGTGGGCATATTAGTGGCTTGCGGAGAGGCGTGGTTCGTAATGGATTGGGAATGTCTGAGACTTGACGCCGACGTGATACGGATACGAATAAGAGCGTGATACGAAGGAGAAGCATCTGATATGTGCTCATAAAAGCGGCGGAAAAAGCGGAACGCAGTTCCGTCAGACGCTTTCGCGCCTTAGTGTATCGTTGCAGTCAGGGCAGTGAGCTTAGTGATTTCTTATAAAAGACTTGGCATATCAGACTACAACGCAAGCGAACTCATCCCCCAAGCGCATTATCGACTGCATCTTTGACTTTGCGGCCTGAGCCAACCAAAGTTTGCGCGGCAGCCTGAATGGAGACGCTTTCATCCCTCATCGTCTGTAGTGCCGTTTCCAATGACTGAGTACGCGAGCGCAACCTTGCGATTTCGGCGCGGAGGACAGCTATTGTCTCGGCCGAAGGCGCTAAAGTTGGGGTCATAAGAGCAGTCGTAGTCGAAGCAGCGGGTTGCCCTGCCGATGTAGGATGAAACAATTCAGTTGCAGCTTGCGTGAGCGGGGCGTCCGCCGTTTCCCCTCCAGTCACCATTGCCTCCTCCAGTAACTTGATTCTGCGCTCTAGTTCGACCTTCTCCGCCTCCCAGCGTTTCTTGTCTTCGGCCCCCTGCGCTTGCAGTCGGTTTGCCATCTCCATTATGCGCATGTACTGAGCGCCATTGGCGGAGAGTTGGCGGCGTGCTTCATCGCGGCTTTTCTGAAGTTCTTCGACTTGCGATTCGAGTGCGGCGATTTGTGCTAGAAGCTTCTCCTTTTCGTCTGTTAGTGTGTTGATCTCCACATCGGTGACTTCAAACTTTTTCTCCAGCGTTGCGCACTTGGTCCGCTGCCGCTCAAGTTTCTGAAGGAGACTGTCGTATTCACGCTGCAATGTTTGAAATGCTAGCGTTTTAATGCTGACCTGATGTTGAAGATCCTGAAGATGGGCTGCTTGAGCTGAGGTTTGCATGGAAGAAGAGGGCGAGGAGATGGATGGGAGGTTTGGTCCTGTAGGGAAATTCATTGATGATGGCGATGGGAGCATTCCAGTGCGTAGTGATTGCGAGGCTTGCAGCGGGGATTGGGGGGGAATAAATATTGAGCCGGATGATGATGCTGTTCGATGCGGTGAGTGTGACATAGGTGGGAGATCGCTGCTATAAAGGCTTCTTCGATTATCCTCAGGCATCCCGGTAGGTTGTGGGAGCCTCGGGAATTCGTACAGCGATCCGGGTGGCGGTCTAGTCGAGGGCGAGTGCTCGTCACGATCGATGTTTTCTTGCGTTCGTTTCATGGTTTCGTATGGGCCAGCTGTTGAAATCTGTTCGGCTTGATAAAGGCCGTGCTCTGTAGTGCGTGTGACTAGTCTTTCGGTCTGATCTTGTAATTTGAGATTGGTCCATTGCACAAGTTCGACTGCCCACTGAAGCGATTTCTCCGTGCCCACACTGTGGACCTCAAGGGGCTGGAAGAAAATATTAGTGACCACAATTGACGAATCGGAGCATTTTGAGCCAAGCAGTTGACTTTTGCAGGGAAATTTACCTCTTTGAGCGATCGACTATTGTCATGCAAGATTGATCTAACCCTTGAATCTAATAGGAGGAGTTCTGAGGCAAGCTTTTGGATTACCATGCGAATCTTGGAACATGTTTGGCCTGAGCAGGTGGAACTACAGCAGATCACAGCCCCTGCTGCATGCGGCACCGGATCAGATCCGAACGGAAAAGGTTGCGCATCAGCGACAAGAGGGCGTAGAGATTGATCTGGTTCAAGCTCACCCAGGTAGGTTACTGACGAATCTGTAATCAGGATTTAGCCACTGACGCTGAGCGTATGCTTAAAGAGGCAACCGAACAGAAACACGACTAATCTAGCCCTGTTATGTTCTGCGGCTCTTCACGCCGCAAATTTATTGCCTTAATGGCTGAGTCAGAGGGGGATGAATGGGTAGAATCATACCTTCGCCATCTTGAAGACGTTGTCGTTTCGGTTGAAAGACATCGAAGAGAGATTGAGATCTAAGTTTAGGCCGCTCCAACCCACCGGGTCCTCGGAACTGGGACGATGTATGAGATGAGCTTGATGCACTTACAGCACTCGCTGCTGATGGGGCGCATGAGGGGGGGCATAACGGGGGCAGTCTCCTGTGACCATGATCCTGGCTGTCACGAGCATACCAGTCGGCATGTGGCGGCAGTGGGGGAATTAAGCCGCCGCGCGGCACGGTAGTCGAAGCTGGATGAGCGGGTGGGATTTGGGTTGGATTTTCTTCTTCCCAAGGCCTTTTCCTTCCCGAGCCAGGTTCCATGAGTAGCACCAGTCCTGGAGAGACAAATGGAACCTGTCCAGTCCGCCATTCGTCCACCTCAGGCGATTTCGGGACAAGACTAGCGATTTCAAGTTTGGACAAACTCCGAAGTCCGAAGTAAGTCCCCCCCGTGGTGCTAAGAGGGATTAGTAATGCCAAAGAAGGTTTTGGGCGAAGCGGCGTCGAAAAGACGACCAGAAGGTGGGCCGACGGCGGGATGGTTTATGTTGGAAGGAGGCCGGGGATGGGAGAATATGAGATAAATTGACGGTATAAAATATAGGGCACGACGGGAGTAGAGTAACTGGGCAGTTTATTGATGCATTCAAGCGCAGTCAGACCAGAGTGGACAGACTTGTCTGTGCAGAAAATAGAAGCGGGACTAAAAAGGAAAGTTGCGCCACTGCCGTCCGCGGTTCCTTCGGCTGCGAAAGAAAGTCAAGGGACGCGAGTTACTGTAGGTACGGGAAGCCGTCCTGTTTACAGGTGGCAGACAAGCGGCGGGTGGTTCGAAAAACGGGTGCTGGGATGTACAGAGAAGAACGAAGCTGGTGGGAAGAACGTACAGCGCGAAGGCGAGCCAGCGTGCCAATATGCTTGGTGCCGTATCAAAAGAGCGGTACTACAGCCAGGCCAGCCAGTAGGGAGCAGCCATAGGGAAAGTGAGATGGGTGGAGGACGGAAAGGTAAAGGGAGTGTATGGGAGACAGCGGCTGAGTAATCAGGTCAACGGACAAAAGCTGCTTGGTAATGGACACCACGACAGGCGGTAGGATTGGGCTGTGTCGCGTTGAGCGAGCAGTGCTGATGCGCGCAGCTTATGCACTTTCTCGAATGAGCCTGGCGGGGTTAGTAACGCGAACGACGTGCTCATATAAAGGCGCATCCTGGTGTAGGGAGGACTGATGGTCGGCGGCCGGAGCAGCACAAGTCGTGACAAGCCCGTGACAAGCAGGCAAGCAGGCAGACAGGCAAAGCAGGCAAAAGGCAGGCCAAAGGCAGGCCAAGGCAGGCCAAAGCAGGCCAGGTAAGCCAATTCCGCCAAATACGTAATGAGAGGTCGGGCTGCCGTTACGCCCACGAGCGCATTCGTCTGCTTCACGCCTACGCCAGGTCTGATAGCAACCAGGTATTGTAGCAGCCATACAAAAACCCGTGTTATCTCCGGGACGGTGCACCAACCGACTGACTGCCCGCAGCTCACCCACATCTCGCCCACCTGCCGCCTAGCCGCCATAGGGCCGATATGAAATAAACTTCCGGCCATTGGCATCCCATAATCATGAATAAACAGCGCCTATATGCCTTGCCGCGTTTCACCTGTTTCTCCACAAAACATCCAAACCCCCGCCCCAGTTCATGCAACTCACGCAATTCACGCAATTCACTCAATTCGCTCAATTCGCGCACTCGCTACCGCCCACTCACGTTGTCCTTTGCTGTTAGGGCTGAGACCCATATCTGTTCGCCATGCGTGCTCTGCCGCCCACCTCAGCCATATATTAGCCATCTATCAGCCATCTCAGCCCTCCTTCCCTCTTAGTCGCCAGCCTTACCATCACTATACGCCGAAATCGCACCGAAACAGCACCAAGCCAGCACCAAGCCAGCACCAAGCACACACACTCTGGCACTGCACTGACACTGCACTGACACTGAAACTGACTATAGATACCCAATCTCGACAATTAATCCTAGATATTCGTAATTACTCTCATTTGTCGCGGATAAGGCCGTCTGTACGTGCGCCTGTACGCCTAGTGCTTACTCATGCCCTGTAGTGATTAAAGCATTGACCGAACAAATGAAATGGCTGAATCCTTCACTTCCCTCAGCTGAGATCATCATCTTGGCAACACCCAGCTTGCGGCTCAACACGGAAGCCCAACCGTAGGACACGAGAGGGGTCCAAGCGTGAAACCGCGAACACGCGGAGCTGTTATATCACCATTTGTAGGCCTTATTTCCCCTTCCCCAGCCTGGCACCTTGCCAAGCCAGCCGTCATCTATTACAGCACTGATAGATTCCGTAACGCTTTTGCCCGTCCTGAATCTCAAGATGAATTCCTGTTCGTACCTGCTCATGTTCTCTCGTATCCTCGAAAGCTTTCCGGTCAAGATCTGAACCAGTTTCACACTTGCGGGGAGACTATGCACCAGTTATGCAAACTTGGCTGCATTAGTTCTACACGCAGCACATCGCGCAGTGCCAACAGAATGGTACTCCAGCAAGAAGCCGACAAAGAGCGAAGGCATCCACCACTAGTCTCGCCAGGATTCGCTACCTTCCTGTGTGTCCATTAGGTGGGCAGTGATATCCTCTGCCAAAGCTGCAAGGCCCCCCTCAATCCATCCTCTTTCCCGTGATACCACCTCCGCCTCGATCGTTTGCATAATCCGCAACTCCTGTAGCATCCCACGCAGCAGTTCGCGACAGCTACTCACCACGGCAGCTACGCTCGAGCCTGGTGCTGGCTCGGTCAACGTCTCTAAATCCCGCGAGAATACAGTCAATTTACGCGTCAGAGCCGCATTCTCCGCTTTCCAGGCATCCCCAAGGCCTTCAGCAGAGTCCAAGTCTCGGACACCCGCCTGCAGACTGTGCTCTCGCTTCTCCCAGACCCGGCTGACGCAGTTCATCCACTCCTCGAAGTCATCAACAAGGCGTACGTATCGCCCTCCCGGATCCACCAACCCAGGAAGCTCGTGGAGCGGGGCCGAGAGCAGTTGGATATTCTCAGCGAGGCCGAAAGACGCACTTCCGCTATTCCACTCCTGTAAAGCGCGCAAATTGACCTGTTCCCGAGTTTGGCGCTCGTTGTCTCGCATGACCTGGTACATGCTGGCAACTTCGTCGAATTTCTGATGGAGCTTCCTCTTAACGCTGAGCTCCCATTGTTTATTATTCTGCGCAGACGACTCGTGGAGAAGATGTAACTGCAATAGTTCGGCTTGTAACCGAATAACGTCTACGGACATAGTGCCGCCAGCCGCAGGATCTGGCGCCGGAGGATTTATAAATGTGGATGTTAGAGCCTTGACGGTCTTTTTCGGAGTAAAATGCTGCTGAAGTGTCGAAAATGCCGGTCGTGGACGCCTAGTCCCCTCTTCTTTAGCGGGCTCCCTACGTCGAGTAGCACCAGACGTAGACAGCGCAGGGTCAGTGTCCGTAGTGCCCGTAGATGCTGAACTATCCGGACGTTCGGGTTTAGAAGTAGTGCTAGCCGTGCGCTTATGGCCGGCTTTCATATTCGCTATGCGCTGTGAACTTCTAACTCCGCTACTCTCACTATCTCCTGTTGACATACTACCATCCTGTGCATGAGCTGTCGAGGGCCGGCCGAGTGAAGGTTTTCCATTATTATCCGCATCAGTTACAGATTCAGCAATAACCAAATTAGGAGATGAAGTGGTATTAGTAGACAAATTCTTCACATGAGATCGCAAACCGAATGACCGTGTGGTCTGCCCCGAAGGTGCAGGCTTACGTAGAGACTGTGATCGATTAATGGCAGACGGTTGTGATATTGAAGTTTTTCGAGAGGCATCCGATGGCTCTATAATTTGGGACCTCCTCTTTGTTTCTATGGTGGTCTCAACAGTACCTTTTTGATACATGGACTGTGGTCGTGGTCGAGTAGGCTTATCCTCTACGGGCCGTGTACGTTCTACTGTCGTAGCAGTTGATTCAGAAGCATTGGGCATCTGAGCACGGCCTCGCAACATTAACCGCGACTCTCCCTGCTGCTGTGTTGTCCCTCCAAGTCCTCCTCGATATGACAGCAAGCGTTCACCAATTGCTTTGACATCTCTCCCTTGGGGGAGCAGGCTCTTCCTCTTTACATCATCAATCGGCCGCCGCGACGTCGCTGAAGGCAGAGGCAGCCGTGTCGGGGAATGGCGTTCTCGGGTGGGAGAATCAACTTCTTGGGGGGTGTCGCGATGAGGAAGCCGAGTTGTTGAGGACAGTTTCTAGATATTGCTTAGTCGCTGTTTTAAGTGTGGAAGGCCCATGGTTGTGGATTTATGCACCTCGGGTCTACTAGCCGCCTCTTTAGACTTCTCGACATTATTTTTGGATCTGAGGCTGGGCCTCAGCGATGGTAGTGGCATGACGTTTGAGGTTGTGGATGTGTTGTTTATTGTTTCCCACTTTGTGGAGTTAATCGGCGTTAGAGACACGTGACCTTGGCGAAAGTTCCACTGTGTCGACGAGGTACACGACTGACAGAGGCCTCGAGTTACGCCCATGTTGCAATTGCAAGTACATTTTTACTTCAATAGTGTGATGAGTTGGCTAGTGCCGCTAAGTTAATTGTAAAGCGTACTACAAGCTTTGTGGCACCCTGGATCGCTTACGATATTCATTTTTTCTTTCAGATCTACTTAATAAACTTCTACTACAGCGGAGTACTTAGACTCGAAGCGAGAGGCCCACCAATGCTTCCGTTAGGGTCGTAATCGTCCAAAAAGAACTTCGTGGATATCCATCGCAATAGCACATCATACCGAAATTACGCCCAGATCATTATCCTCTCTCTGCGCCTTTAGTGCCTTTGGTTATCAATTTGTGCTCATAGACTTAGAGGTTACCACGTCGGCTCGGAAACGAGACGCCTTCAACTGCAGGATAATCCACAAACCAACTGACCCTGTCCTGGGCAAATGTGTTGATTAGACCGCAGGGGAGTGAATGTCCCTCCTCCGTATCGAAGATTTGCTTCATAATTTCCTTCTTTCCCCCTCCAGTAGCTACGAACCCAATCTTGATGCCGTGAGATGCTACGGGAAGCGACAGAGTGATTCTTTTTGGTGGTGGTTTGGGCGAGTCGCTGATAGGCAGGACCCAGGCTTCAGTTTCTCTGAGAAGAGGAGAATTGGGGAACAGACTGCAAGTATGACCGTCGGGGCCGCAGCCGAGGAGGAGTAGGTCAAACATAGGTACTCTGACACTGTCCCTCGCTGCGAAGCACTTGACCAATGTCTGCTCGTATTGGTCCGCCATCTCTTGAATGTCATCCAAATATTTGACGTCGATCGGATAGACAGTAGGTGCGCCCAGTTCGGCTGGTATTTTGTCCAAAAGCTCCTCCTTCACCAGCCTGTAGTTGCTGTCTTCATGATCGAGCGGGACGGCGCGCTCGTCGGCGAAGAAAACCTCCCATTTCTTAAAGTCCAACTTGCCTTCACCATTGGTTTTTTCGAGAAGCGCTTTCGCGAGAACTTTTGGGAGCGAACCGCCAGACACTCCGACGCGAAATATGTTGTGGCGTTCGAAGGCGATATGCTGCGCATCGAGAACAAAGGCTCGGAGGGCTTGCGCGAGCTCGTCTGTGTCCGAGAAAGCGTAGAGATTCGGAGGCTTTCCCATGGTGGCGATGAATGGTGGTGAGAGTAAGAGGGGTGCCTGTGTCTTTGTAAGGTTTCTGAGAATCGTTGGTGGGGCTAGGAGATTAGATTGCGAACAATGAGGCTGGAAGTGCCGGAGGTGGAGTAAGATTTGAAGCTTAGCTTGTCAACTTGCAAGGAAAGGGATGGTATGGGGGGTCAGTGAAGTCTGAGGGACGGCTGAGTCTGCCGTAGTAATCAATCAATGACGCCGGGCGTTCTCTGGTCAATTTGTGGGCGTCAAGTTTGGAGATACCGGATGCGCTGGAATTGTTCCGCTTGCAACCACGCTGAGGCATCGGTGCTCGGAAGACGTTTTACCTAGAGCTGTGCGAATTGACGAAGTCAGAAGAGCATAGTATCACGAGAAACAACGGCGACACGCCAGGACCAGGCCATTCATTTATCTGCGTGTTTTGCAAAGGTACTTTGGTTCTCTGCTGGCCGACGGCAGGACGTTCCAGCAAGGCATCATAGCGCTCCCGGCGGCACGCGGCCTGCACCCTTATCCCATGAGCCAAGGAAATCGCATCGTCAGTGGTCAGTATGCAAGCCAGCGCATGTGGCTGATATGACGACACAGCCTGTGGCGGCCGTCCTCTCATATGTCGATCCATCGTCACGTTGAATCGACCCATCCCGAGTGTTGGGGCCCGCGGAGAGGATCCCATTGCCGACTAGCTAATGCTTAACTACAGTCGACTTTCCCTTCAGCCTCATCTCGACGACATCTCTCTCTTGTCTCTCTCTCGTCTCTCTCTTCATAGATCTTCAAGCACACCACAGCCTCAACAGAATCGCCGAGACGGCATTCAAGACTCGACCTCGCTTCGCCGAAGCCTTCTTATCTCCCTATCATCAAACACTTGGATAATCCATGCTGGCTGTGGGAGTAGCTCATGATAAGTGGAATTGACTAGCTCTCTTCCTCGATCACGTACCACACCCCTAGACATCACGCAGACCACTATCCTATCGACTAGAGCATGGATTGATTGAAGCTCTAACCATTGTTGCACCATGACAGGCTTTTAAAACCGCCGAGTACCATGTGTCACTTCAGGTCTGCTCGGTCTATGTGATGCCGTCTAAGCACCAAGAGGACTACGAAGAGCCCCTATTCAGTACTATACAGAGCAAATCAACTCCTATATTCTTTCCGTGGGGGTAAACCTCTAAACCTCCTACCTCGCTGTACTCCAAGGTGGCCTAGATAGCAATAAATACCCGATACTCAATCGAGGCAAGCGAGGCCGGGGGTTTGGGGGTTTACCCCCATAAAAAAGAAAAGAATACACGTTCAGAATTATAGGTTGTGCATCACCAAACACGACTCACCCCCGCACCCCCACAGGAAGAGTTTATTCTATCCAGTATTGTAAACGGAACCACAAGCCTGCCTTGAATGCCATTTCAAGCACGAATCATAACGCACCAATAGGCCACAAGGCGGCTCTTCGATTTTGAATCCTCAATGCAGGGTCCAGACCTTCTTAGCACACTCGAGTCCGATGATCTAACTCACCAGAACAGCCTTCGTTCCTCGCTCACGATACACAGGCTGTTATCACATCCTTCCACCTCAAAGTTTTATGTCTTGGCCGATGTCGCTTCCATTACGCCCAAGCATCTTCCTCAGCACGCCGGTTGCCCAAGGGCTAGGTCACACGTTCAACTCCAGACAGATCTCATCTGATCGGTCGAAGGACGATGCTCGAATTTATTTCACGTGTAGCAATGCGGGTACTAATTTGATCTGTAACAAGCGCTAACGCAGGGCGAAACAGTGCTGTCACTAAAAGACGATTCAGGCTAAATTAGTGTTTTAGAGAAGACCGAATGACCACTTTCTTACATAGCTTGTTCTCAGTCATCCGTAACTGGTACAGGAGATGCAACAGCATCGCAACTTGGACTAATGTATCCGTACCACCGTGACCAAACATACGCGCAAAACTGACGACAGAAATTCGAACGTCACCAAAGCTTCACCGCTGGTTCCGTCCATCGCATAGAAACGCAATTCGCTGGCTTTGAGAGCCTAGTCTTTCGCATCTAGGCAATACCCCTAGCCTCGTGTACCCTAGGATATAACGCTACTGAGCTTGCAGCTACTTTTGTTGCCTATTGACCCGCGGATCATACTAGCGCAATACCCCGCCGTTTAAGACGTCCTAAATCCTTCGGCACTAACCATAACATGCAATTAGTATATTTGACAGTCCACGAGCGCCTGAGTTTGGGTATCCGGGAGTGGCCCGGGCCAATTGATACCCCAATGTAAAGGTCACAAGCGGCCAGGGTATTTTGACTCCTGACTCTAGATCTCCTTGACACTCTGTACCGGGCGGCTCCATTGAACTGAACACACCCACGCAAGCCGAATGACCACCTCAGATGAGGCATTCAAAGTTCAAAGTCTAGGCATTGCTCCGCGTTTATTCTTGCCCATCATGTGGCCAAGGTATTCAATCCTCTTGGGTCCAGAATCTGCAAGGAATGAAACGCTGGCCTTTTTCTTCACGAATGGATAGAGAATTACATGGATCGGATACTCGCGATGCAGTGACGGCGTTGCCAAGGGACAGCAAGACAAGCACGGGCTGTGCATTTACGATGTTCTGGGCGTCTTCACCGAGGGTCAGCCTCACTGCTATTTAAAAAGACATCATCTCAATTAGATTCCAGCCACTACCAGCTCACCGATTGCCTCCGAATAAGCCCATAAGCCCACCCGACACAAGGGCCGACATTATTGTTGTGCTTTTGTGTGATGCAACGTTGAGGCAATCCCCGAGCCGAGTCGCATACGGCCGCACTCGGCGTGTAAACAATTGGCGTCTCACTCTGGGGCGAACTGTGGTGGAACAAGAAACCCATGGCACGATATGCAGGGATCTAGACCAAAGTGACGCTTGCTCAGCAAAGCCGAAACCTGCATAGCCCGGCATGTCCAGGTACGGAAAACACGGCTCTGAAGAGGCTCATGTCTGGGCAGAAGCAGCCCTGAGCGGAAGCAGTATGTACTGGGCAACGGGACCGTGGATCAATCCAAAGGTACCGTATCTGATCAGATAATTCCGGCAAATAAGACGGTCCAATTGGTGCGCACCACGCATGGTCGCTACTAATCCGGCGCTTCTGTGCGCATATATCGTATGACGGTACCACAAATTTCCCAGCAAAAACCAAATTCGTCTGATGCTAAGCAGTATCAAGTGCAGCAAGCAACGCACGCAACGCACGCAAAACCGCGGAGTGACCGGGGTGTATTTATGGTTTGCAAAAACAACCAATCAATCCAGCTGATTAGTCTGCAATTAGATGCGTAGGCGAGCTAGACCACACCCGCACGCCAGCTTTAGATTGGGAGCAGTCCAGACCACGCCACCTTGGAACAACGACATCCAAAGCCTCATCTGCCTCAACGGGGGTTCTGTCCCTGCTTACTAGGTGGATATGTAGGGTCCTCGGTCGGAACTAGGCCCAGCTTGGCGCCGGAAACTTCTCCTGAAGTGCATCCAGACGGCGCCAAGCTAGGGCCGAGAAGCGTTCCGTTACTGACCGAACGTTCTCCAAACTAAGCCGAGGACCGTTTGCTGCAATGGAGTCGGCTAGCCTGTGTCAGTTGCAAAAAAATTTGGTAGAGATCAGCTGAGGCTGTACAAAAATATTACTGTCGCGATGGGTCCCATGGTCTTTTTAAACGGTTCGCAGTGAGATCATCAGGTTCAGCTCATGCTCAAAGACTGTGTCCAAACAACAGTCAACAATAGCCGTCGGCAATCCATATCGGAATTTGCCCTCGGAATCTCCTTTTTTGACTCGCGCGGGATTACTTGCTGTGAAGATCTTTGGAGAATTGGGGCATTAGATCGTGTAACGGGGTCAGGACCAGAATCTGCCCTCCACGCGTCCAAAATCAAGCAGTTCTAGACCATTATAGGACGGTTCGGCCCGTTATAGTTCTTCAAGTTCCTCGATGCTACGTATGTTTCATCTGATAAGAAAAACCAGACGCCACCCGCAATGGTTGTAAGGGCGTGGGACAGACTGCCAGATTGCCAGATTGCCAGATTGCTAGATGGCCAACGATATCAAAATGGAAGGCGATCTGCTTGCAGGGGCAGGAACGGCGTTGCCCAGACCCTTCTAGGGGCACGCAGCAGCCTCGCCCACGTCAAACGAGGCTGTGAAGGACTTGCATGCCCAGACAGAAGTCGCATTGCCGACGGGAAAGGCAGGGCGTAAAAATTCTCTTAGGTGCGCAGGAGTGAGGAAGTTGGGGTTTTCATGGTCGACAACACTTGTGGCGTATGATTTGCATACGAGCTAACCGCGAGGAGCCGACTCCACACCGCACTATTGGAGGAGAGGAGAGGAGTAGCCGGAATGTAGTGTATGTAGATGCAGATATCGGACAGGGTGGGATGAGGGTGAGGAGGATGGCACACGACGGGAGTGTTGAGGAGGGCAAGGGGAAGGCGATCGATGGAGCAGACAGCAGCGTTTTCATGGAAGACGGTAGAAATGACGGTGGAAGCTGCAGTGTAGAGGCTGTGTGGGCTGGATGGACCTGGGTGGACTGGGTGGTCTGGCTGACATGACGAGCGTTGGCCGTGACAGGTCTTCAGAGCGAGCCAGCCCCGGGGGTTGTTGCCGATCACAGGCAGAGATAACCCTGCAAGGCACTCTCAGGGCGGGGCCTAGAAGTCTCCATGTTGGCCGTGAATCTCACAAACGTTTAGGTGATCGAAAAATGCCGTGCTGCCCTGGGTCGGTGGTTCTGCTGGGTGCTGCTGGGTGCTGCCAGGTGCTGCCGGCTGCTGCTGGGTGCTGCCGGCTGCTGCTGGGTGCTGCTGGACGCTGCTGGGTGTTGCTGGCGGGCCAAACGCCCCACGACGCCCACTGACGCCCTGCCCGCGCCCCCTCTCCTTGTCCCTTCTAGCCTCTGTGGCCTTTCGCCGCCTTCTCCCTGCGCCAGACCAAGCGCGAAGCAGTCACAACGCAATCACAACACATCACACTTCTACCCTTCCCAGGTTGCTGGAACCGGCCATGATTGCCCCGTTGAAGCCATTCCGCCAATTTGACTGCTTGACTCACTGCGTGCGACGCCATGTCCATTGACCTCCACCGCAGCCCGGCCCACGCTGTGTGGCCCCCTCCCTGACCAAAATGCAGAGGCCCAGCCGTTGCATCGGGCGATGAAACCTTGCCGTAATCCATTAAGCCCATCAATCCGTCGCTCCTGATGTATAACTAGGGGCCTGCACTGCACACAATTCAATTGCCATATCGAGCATTCCTCTATCTCAGGCCTCTTGGGACGAAGTCATTTTGTCGTCCTTTGTACACGCTAGCCTGGCAGAGAATGTTCTTCTCCAGTATAAAGCCACCACACGCCGACAACTCGCAAACCTGCTATTTCACCATTACTCCTCCCACCTACTACTACTCGCACTTCTCAACCGAAACACCAAGCCACTCATCTTCTTCTAATCGTTTCTCTGCCGAAACACGTTCGGATCCTAGCAACCCTCTTCTTGCTCTACGCCCACTTCCACCTCCTACTACACCACCAGCAAGTATGGATGCCTCTAGGCTCCTCCAACTACAAACTGCTGCTGCCTATCCCCGGCCTAGCGCGCAGCCAGTCCAAAACAATATGTCCGCCAATTCCAGCAGCAGCTCAACTTCATCATCCTCAAGCCGTGCCAGCTCCATCGGCGCTCCCACGCCTCCACCTGAGCCGCTCGTCCGCTGCTCTCGATGCCACCGAAGCTCGAGCATGATCTCTTCCAGCTCCTCCACCAACGGCATGGTCAGCTTCGGCACGAACCTATATTACTGCAATCGCTGTGCTAGCCTAGTGGGCTACGACCTACGCTGAAACACCCATCATCCACCCTAGGACACGAGAGCAGGAACCACACACCTGCACACATTACTGCGCATATTTTCCTGCGCAATCTCAGCACCCATCTGTCTGATACATTTCACGGCTACGCATCTACCGAGTTGATTCGAATTTGCATTTAGATGAGCTGAACGGGTCCCGGCTCCCAACAGTCTGCGGATGAGGTCATTGCATCATTCTTACGCAACGGCGCATGGCTTGCCTGGTGGGTTTATTCCGAGCAAGGCGTTCGCGGATATAGATTCCAGGGCGGACGGAGCGGGGAAGAGCATGAGACAAGGCGACTGGAGAACCGTCAAGGCTGTCTCACAGCATGCACACTTGACAGTCGTACAGAGCCTTAATAGTGAGGCGGAAAGGAAGGCTAGATAGACGGCACGGTCGGATCTAGAGAATCGCCAGTCGGAATCGAAACGCAGGAATTTCTTACAAAGGCAATCTGTTGATCGGATCGCATTTTTCTATGTATATAGCCGCTGGTATCTGTCTTCTGCAATCGAATTCAGAACCATTACACCCTCAATTGCTCGCCTTGTCACAGCCTTCTGGTGAAATCTGAACTTTGAAATCCACCCCTGCTCCCACCACCACCACCACCACCACCCTTCCCAAACCCGCCCACTTTCGCCCTAACTGACTCTCCCAACCGGCACAACCCACCGCCTCACCCACCCTCCCTCCACCCAACTTACCTCCCCATCCTCCAAAGTCCAGCCCAAAACAAACACTTACCCCTGCGCCGTCCTGCTGACCCGCAGCTCCTGACTCGGCACGCCGCCGCATCAAGAAACGCCCGCTCGCGTATCTGCATCGCCAAGCCCACCCGGTTGGCTGGGGGGTTCCAATTGCCCAACCCGGTTTCCCGCACATTAACTTAGACCTCCCGTATTTATTTCGACCCCGCCGTCCGTGCCCTCCCTCACC
>KV750854.1:2742-13820 GCA_001692915.1 Glonium stellatum
CAAGCCATGTAGAGCTTCAAAATTCGACTGATCTCTCACCGAGATTGATATCGCCAATCTGGTGAACTTTGGCTTGGTGTTGTAGTCAGTTGCTCTCTTAGTACTCCGTGATTAAGAGCCTCATCTACTACATCCATAGCCACAAGTCTACCGCCGGCTGTGATACTACTTCTTAAGCTTGCGGTGGAGTCGCTAGAGGTATTATTATCAACAGAAACGGTAAATAGATCTGAATTAAGCTCAGAAAGGTTAGAGGAAGTCTCATTATCGTTATTGATGACGTCGGTAGATAAGGGAGACATAGTGGTGATAGAATCTTGTGTAGAGCTTCAAAATTTGAAGATTTTGTATGCGATGAGTTGCAAGCCTTGGCTCGATGGTTGAAGATTTTCGATTTATATGAGGCTCCCTACTAAATTAGAAATGTGCACGTATCATCAAAAGGCCAGTAAGTCATCTACCGAGGAACCAGGACCGTACTTGGGACCTGTTGAACTGTGGAGGCAGCAGATGCAGAATGAGAACTCTGATTCAAAAGGTAGGCTCTATAGCCTCTATATATACACGAGGTGGAGGACGATCTTAACCTCCACGTTACGTAACAGCTGAAGAACAGATCAGGAGTGACTCCTGATCGACAGTAAACTAGATCTTGGCAGAGGTTCAACAGCACCTTATACGCGAAAATATTCAATATTCAATAATCGCTAATCAATATTGATTATGGATAACGTCACTGCTTATATAAAAGTGAAAGTAGCAGCTCTTTAGGGAGTATTATATTAAACTAAATTATATTAAGTAGAAGTATATAGCAAAAACAAGATTAATTATAATAATACATTGATCTAAATAGTGATAAGATAGTGAGGTATAATTCTACGAGCAGAACTAAGGCAGTAAGCAGAGACTTAATTTATAGTTAAAGTAGTTTGACTTTTTAAAACAGTTGGTATTTATGATAAAGCCTCCACTTATACCATTGTAGTAGTAAATAGTCAAACTTCAACGTATAAGTTTCTACTATTTAAGGACAGGAAATCGTTTAATCTTTGACATTAGTCAACATCCATACCAGTAAATAGCACGTCTCTTTTGCCGCCAAACTCAAGCCCCACCCTCACAATATTCATCGAAGCACCCACCGTAGTAAAGAATAATGCGATACCTGCAGCAACCCCTTCCCCACCCATAGTCAGTCCAGAAATAGCACTGCTCAGCTTGCCACTTGCTTTTGCCCATTCTTCAACAGCAAGGTAGATGCTGTACCCAGCTCCTTCAGCCCAGCTTTCGATTTGCAACCAGGCTAGCATGCCTGCTTGGACGATGCTGGAAAGCAGCTCAAAGACATATCCCAAATATTTGCCTCCTAGTGCACCTATGATTGGGAAGCCACCAACAACCCAGATGCGGAAGCGGTGGGCAAACCATGGATCTGCCCACCGAGCACTGATATCGTAGTTGCCATTTTTTATGTCATCCTTCGAGTAGTTTGCGATCGCAACGAATGATCCCAGCCATACAACCAACTTGCATCCCGCGCTTAGCAAGGCTTTTATTGGATGGTATGGTTCTTCAGGAATCAGCTGTTTTGGCCAGGAGTACAACGAGTAAAACAGCGAGGCACCAGCTGGAATCCCTAGCTTTAGGAGGAATACGACTGTGTTGCTCGATGCGGCAAACCTTTTTTGGTTGAGTTTGATGGCTTCTATCTGCTTCTCGGTCATTGTTTTAGCGGGTTTTGATTTTGACCCATTCGTGGCCGAGTTCGAAGCAATGCCAGCAGTCTTCCGCATGCTATGAATCTGGACCTTTGGGGCCATGTTGGTCTCAGGCGTTAACTCAGGCATTCTCATTGAGGCTGTGACTGGTCGAGCGTGGACTGCTATACTATTCGTCTCAGTGACGGGCAATATTCCTTCCTCTTTGACTCGACCCATTCTTGCATCAAGCTCCGGCTTCATGGCATTGTACTTGATCAGATCGCCAATCCCTGGAATCTCAGAAGGCCTCTGACCGGTCACAGCCTTGTAAAGGAAGGTGGCTGGTATAGC
This sequence comes from Glonium stellatum, assembly GCA_001692915.1. NCBI lineage: Eukaryota > Fungi > Ascomycota > Dothideomycetes > Gloniales > Gloniaceae > Glonium > Glonium stellatum. The sequence goes on from KV750854.1 coordinate 4,797, forward strand.
TAGGCAGAGCGATAGGGCATCCAAGATAGTCAACGAAGCACCTCTTGTCAACTTCTTGTAAAGTGGAGATAGAACTGGGATGTTGATAGGCTTGTTGAGTCCATCTGTTAACTCAAGAATCAGGTCGCTAAAAGATCCCAAAACACCAACGACGATGGTTTGAATCAAGCCAATGACGTCTTCAAGCAGGTCCACTCCCAATTTTTGGAGGACATCATCGACGGTAATGTTGTCCGACTTGAAGAGCTCTCCAAGATTGACCTTACACCGCTCAACCAAGTCCTCAATTTGAGACCATACGGATTGCATTCTCTTGATGAGCCGATCGACTGAACTTTGGCCTTCGGACCGTGGTCCCAGAGCTCCACCACTATGCGTCATGTGGTAGGTACCATAGCTGGCTGCTGGCGAATTGAGTGTCTCTTCTTCAACTTTATTTCCTTTTTCAGCCTTCTCCTGCTTTTCGAGATCGGGATCGTTGCCAGCTTTCATTTTAAGCATTTCCGGAGGAAGCTTTGCCTTCTTCATTGTGCGTACCTTCGCTTTCAAGTCGTCAAAGAAGTCATTAGCTTGGAGCTCAAGTAGGGTGACTGCATCCACACCCCAGAGCAGGCCTTGAGTGGTCAGATTAACGAAGACGTTCTTGACATCGAGGATATCCCCCCAGCTAAAGAAGAACTCGAACTTCTTCTTAATTGCTTCCCAGCCTTCGCTGATAGTTTCCAGGATGTTTTGTATCGCTGCTGCCACTTGAGGGGCGTTCTCCAGCACGAACTTCCAGACCTTACCAGCCAGCTCGACAACAAATTGCCAAGCTTGGCCTACCTTTTCGACAACCCATTGATAGCCTTGCTTGATTTTGTCACACACCCAATACCAAGCCCCCCACAGCCGGCTGGATATTGTACTGGCTGCACTATTGGTGGCCATCATAGCTGACATATGTGCAGTTGAAGGCGACGAGATCTCGCGTCTTACTTTTGACAGATCTTGCAAGGCCTGTGCAGCTTTATCCAGCTCTTTGTCATTGAGTCCTGACTTCACAAACTTGGATCCATCTGGAAGAGTCATGTCCTTGAGATCCTTGGCTGTCTTTAGCCCATCAACAGTAGACCATAATTTTAACATCGGATCCACAACTACACCTCCATCTTCGAATATCTTCGCATTTGGGTCTACATCATTCAGAGTCAACACCGGAGCAGCAAGTCCGTCACTTTTGATGATAACAGTCAGAGTTCCCGACTCATCGGTCTTCGTGATTTGTCCCTGAGAAGAGCCTCGAACAGAAACGCCGTTAATAAGCAACTCTGCGGATGTGGAGCAGCACAACTTTAGCGCCTGACTGACGAGGGGCGCACCAGAATTTGAATCAGCAATCTGGATCCGCACGGTATGAGACTTGAACTCGATCACCTCGTCTAAATCAGGAATCATAACGTCAATAGGCGGTTGCCACATCGCAGTCTGATTATCTTGTTCCAGCATTTTCATAGCTCCATCCTTGTTTATCACAAACAGCTTCTGCCCTAAAGCCGGATGCTGGAGGGCTGTGAACCTGTCGCTATTGCTCTCTCTATTCATGAGAGGAATCACAGGTGTCCTCTTAGTTGGTGCAGAAAGATCATCCATGATGTTATATTCCTGGTAGGAAAGCAACGACTCCTTGTTCAAGCACCATATTGAAAGAAGTTCTTTGGACTGTGCGAGTCTGATTTGGGCGAGATCCGAAATTGCTGGATCGTTACTCAAAGTTGTAAATGGAACTGCTGAGCCAGTGAAACAGTCTTGAGCGCTGCGCCACGTAAGCTTTTCGCCGCTCACCACGAGATCCGTGTATCCATCACTGTTTTCAAATGAAGCTATGCGACTCGCGCCTTCCGGCAGTCTTTGCACAATTGTGGTCAATGTAGGATTCTTTTTTGTAGGGTTCAAGCCAACAAAGCGGAGGTTTTCGGCGACTAGAGAGTCTTTCGTCTGTTTGTACAAAACAAATAGCCCTCGGTACAACCGGAGATTAGCAACGCACTTGTCAACAATTTGGTCAGGGTTGCATGGCATCTGAAAATTCTTTTGGTTGATCCAGGCTCTGCTCTCAGCGTTGACGGTGAGCGCCCAGATATCCTCAGTAGGTTTTCCCTGGTGGTTGAAGACTAGATAGATCTGGGGATACTGTGTTGCATCATCCGAAGAATCATTGCTGGTTCCCTTGAAGAAGTAGTCTGTCAGTGTAAAAGTGGATATGGAATGAGGCGGCTGAACTTACAAGAAGGATCTGTCGAACATTGATCTTCCATTGCTCGCCAGTGAAGACATCTGTAGATATATCGAAAGCTCGAGTCCATTCAGCTCTCTCCGGAGCCATCGGCCTTATAACAAAGAGCCTATCTAGACCATCCGGCTGACGAGTAGCGAAGACTAAATGAATCCTGCCATCTCTATTTTGGGAGACAGCTAGTGCGCTGATAGTCTGGCCCTGTGGAATTTGAAATTTATCGCTGAGATCGATGAGCTCATTGTGGCCAGATTTCTCTTTCATGATCAAGCATAGCCTGCCTCGTTTGTCGGCGGAGAAGATCATGTGTTCGCCTCGTTCATCTTCAACAACATAGAAGTCTCCATTGAGTTTGAGCTGCCCTGCTGGGAAAGCATTGTCCATAAACTCGGATCGTGCTGTTACCTTCGCCATGGTTAAGGTCGCCTTCGAGAATAAGTGCTGTGAACACGCGTGGCATTGAAGCTGGCCGAGGACGACCTTCTAGGGCCGTCTACTTGTAGTCACAACTCAGGTCAGAAGTTGGCTATCAATTCATTGCCAAAGGCATGTCCTTTCTCCTTGCGGGATTAGCTCAGCCCCGTAAACCTATCAGTCAAGAAGCATATTCCCTCAGCTTCGAGTTGTTGCCGCTAGCATTAATTAGATATACGGGCTGATAAGTGTATCGGATACGGGACGCCATTTTTTTTGTTTTCTGCCAGTTCCAGAATGCTTTCAGCTGAGAGTCAGGTTTATCATGGCTTGTAGCAGAGAAATGGCTTGCGTAACGGAAAAATGGCTTGCGCAACAGAGGAATGGCTCGTGTTTTAGAGAATAGCTTGCGTAAAATATTGCGTTGAGCAACAGAGATCTGGATGGCGGGAAAAGTGGTCTAGAAGCACTAGTGCTCGCACCTTACCACTTTCATGTAAGCTCGCCGTGTTAACATAGGCCCGGCCCCCTCGGTTAGGACGAGCTGCAGAAATTATTGAAAGGCCTAAGGAGATACTAAATTAGATTGCTAGGTTTAGTAAAGCGTGATAAATCCCTGTCCTGCTGAACTACGCTTCGGCTCGAACAGTCGATTTCACGGCCATGAAGAACGTGCACTGCCAGTAGACTTGCTAACAAGCAAGCTGGGCTGGCTTGGGTCCGTTCGGCGGGGCGCGTGGGGGTCAGTTTATGGCACAAGCTTGCGTGCAAGTTCGCTAAAAAGGTCGGTGAAAGTGTGCAAGGTACTTAAATTGGCCGGTGCACTAACTCTCGCACAGATCCAAGCCAGCTTGGCTTGCTTGTTAGCAAGTCTTTACATGCATCTAGTAAAGCATTCCTTGAGCTACACAGCGTGAACCAAATCACGCCTCCAGAAGACGCCACACAAGCTTGAAGAGCTGAATGTTCATGCGGCTTGCATAGCATTTGATTAGCTTGCTATTGATATGGACTTACTATGCATAAATTTTCACCCGACATGTCAAACTCAGGCATACTGAAAGCGCCATGACGATTTAGATGACGATCTAGGCTCCAAGATGCCTTAATAGGATAATCGGTCAAGCCGAGTCTTATCGAGGGGCAACAGGAAGGTATCCAGCGTCTTTATATGAAGCGCTTCATTCCAGGACGTGTCAATTCCTCAGCAGGCAGATTGTCAGAAAGATTAAGTCTTCCAAGCAACAAGTACTCATCAACATTTTAGTTTCAGTATGGCCGGGTCTGCGACGTCCGACTCCCGCTTAGGAATAACACTTCAAGGTTACGACCAAGTCATTGCACTATCACAGGCAAACATCAACGAGTCGCTCGAATATCACTTCACTGCAAAGTCAGAGCTCTGCAAGTTCGAAGCAACGCTGAAGTCCGGCTCTAAAGAATCCATCAAGGGTACTCTGAAGCCCCCCACTATCGAACTTGTTGATGTCGAGAACGCTGATCAGGCGCTGTATTGTCTTGATTTCAAGGACGGCGAATATTCATACTGGGACTTCGAAGGCGATGAACCGAGGAAAGCTAAGATGCCGGTGAAAGGATGGAGACTGGCCTTCTACATCGACTTCGCCATGAAGAAGATGGCAACAGTACCGAAAGACATTGCGGATCAGATTCAGCTACCTGGATCTTACAGCGTTGATCAGCTGTTGGTGAACTTCGGCACTGCTGATGTGATGAATTTCAACTGGGGGAAGTCCAAAGTGACAGGTTTCTCGAAAACGGAAGAAGATGCGGCCAAAGACACGATGACTCTTTTCGTAACAAAGTGGCTAAATAGCCTTAAAAACGTCGATAACTCTGGTTCACACAACGTCTTGGGTTACGCCGTGAAGATCGATCCGGGCGAAGGCAAATCTCTCGAAAACGTCCTCAAAGAATTACCAAAATCAACACCCTCTTTTCCCCCCACTGCGGTGCGTCTTCAGACCATCAACCATCGTCCTGGTGGAGACCATAATCGATCCAGTACAGATAACGATCACAACGCCTTTCTCTTCACCGAAATGACAGAGGGACGCCCTATGATTTCCAAGGATCTGCAATGGAGCGGAGACTGGTTTTATGAGTCAATTGGTGGATCCCTCGTTATGTCCAAAGGCATCTTCTGGGACAAGTTCCTGGCGAAGAAGTTACAAATGGCCAACAAACAAGCTGTCGAAGGTGCCAACCGAATTGCCAAAAAGGCGGCTTTTCCAGACATGGGAAACAGATACGACTGGATTATATCGGACTCGGACACTGTCGGTGAGGCAGCGTGGACGAACAACGGTTTAGAGTCCCATTATGAGTGGAAAAACAGCAAATACAATGAATGGGAGCAGGAGATAGATGGACCCAACATGATTTGGATGTTCAACGTGGACACTAGCATCAAGCATGTTCTGAAGCCGTTAGTTGGGCAGGGGAAGGCGGTACTCAGCCGTGAACTGTCTCTCGCTGCGAAACTAACCATGAAATTGTGGGGTATTTCGAAAGACATCTCGAGCGCCGAGATCAAGACCAATGCCTCCGCGAGAGTGACAAATTACATTCAGTTTCGTTCCGTGGATGGCGAGGGAGATCTGAGTGTCGATGTCACGACTGAGCAGAATGACGTCAATGCTGATGTTAATGCCTCCTTTAAAGGCATTTTCGAAGCGCTGACCAAGATTCCACTTATCGGGCCGAAGCTAGATGAGTGGGTCCGGGACATGGCCAAGACAAAACAACTTGAAGACTCTTTGAAGGCGGTAGTTCAGAATCAGATAACCGCCACTGTGAATATCGAAAACCAAATCCAAAACGCGCTGAACGGCCAGGGGCGATTCGTGTTCCCTGGTGGAGGTACCTTCGATATGAAAGATCCATTGTTCAATAAAGTAGGAGATCTCATGATCGGTTTGACGTATAGGAAGGGAGATGCAGCTTAGAGGCGCCTGCTCGGTGAAAAGGTGTGGCATGCAGTTAGTGTGCTGACTAATCATATAAATAGTGCAAACACGCTCGTGCTGGGTGAGAACTTGTAGGACTCCGCCGTACTCCCTCAATAGTGAGATGCTAAGTAAAAAAGGTGCGGGAAAAAGAAGATAATTAAAGTCTTGACTTGAAAAGTGATTTAAGAGGTGATTTCAAAAACGGACTTCTGTACTTAGTAAAGTAGTATAAAAGCTTGTCACGGTGTCACGACACACGGCTCGTGGCTCTGCATGTGCCCCTTACCCCTATACAACCCTTTTCCTCCTAAAGTCCTTCCTTACGCCACATCTTGTACGTAGGACGTAAACATAGGACGTAGATTTAGAGCTCTGCATTCTTATACACAATTTCACCACCGACCAAGTCAAAATCTGCCTATCAGATAATCTGACGCCAAGCTGGAGGATCGGCGCCCAGTCGTCCACAAACAACACGCCGACTCGTGCGCCTTCCCGCTTCTTTTCCTATAGCAAGATTTTCGTAGATACCTCATCTTAGGTCCCTGATAAGTAATTGCTAAGTAATAAAACTAATATTCAAAAAACCATTAAGGTCCCACTAAACTCAAATGGGCAGCGCAGCTAGATATGCTTTACCCTAGTCATATTCTATTTAAGTAGGCTAACGTTGTTGAATCTCGGCTCGTGGTCTGCCTTTCCTGTTCCTTCTTAGAGAGTTAAGCATTGATCAAGGCCCGTTTGCGCAGCTCGTTGTAAGTTCAATTCGAGCTGAATAACGCTGCCTGCTCCATAGCTCCATGCAAAATCTCTCCATCACTCGGGCGGTAGGTCTAATTATTGGTGGCCACTTGGAGGCCCCAGAGGCTGGGAAGTGGCCATCAAGCGTCAAGGAGACGTGGCCGAGATCGCCCAAGGCATTGGGGTGGCCACCCCAGAGCCAGGGTCTTCATTGGCTGGCTAGCTCGTGACCACTTCTTGGTCTCCTCCGTGAGGCCACCCCCTCCGCTGTTCTTAAACCTGCTCCATCTGCGGGTTGTTGAAGCAATCCAACCTTCCTGACTCTTTAATCAAGCCTGAATCAGGGCTTCGTTTGCGGCATCGAATTCTATTTTCCCTCTCCACCCCCGCCTTCTGGCGGCGTGGGGAGGGCCGACAAGCAGCTCACTACTCAGCCTAGTAGTGATCCTCAGCCTTTCCCCAAGCTGACCGGCCTCCTTTCGTGTGATCTGTGTCTTTTTCTTAGTCTATTCTTATTTTGTCAGGGTCTTTTGTGTTTTCGCGGCTCTTCACAGCCCCTGTGTTGAACCGCCACATAACCTAATTTCTTTCATACCAGTCTTCGCATTGCGGAGGCCTCTGTCTCCGCCTCAGGAACAAGATTTCTTCTTCTCAATTGCTAGTCGTTCAAACTATTTTCTTTTCGCACAGTGTTATCTCTGCTAATGACGACATTATTCATGACTCTCTTCTCTCTAAGCCACCGGAATCTGAAGCGTTTATTTTCAACAATGAGAGTGCCTCAACATTTCCATTAGGGCAATTTCAGGAATGGCAAGAAACAGAAAAGCTGGATATTGGTAATCTAGCAGATCAATCAGAACTTTCATTTTTTGAGCCATGGACGCCGAATCCTTTCCATAGTCGATCATCATTCGGACTAGATATACGTAGTTATGGAGGGAATACAAACGAAGACGAAGACCAGTTCGAAATGCTCTCAGACAATCCTCTACCCCCAGGAACTATTCCCTATACAACCCAGCTATCCGAAGATCTTGTAGGTCAAATACTCGTCGCCAATTGAATGAAACAATGCTTATCACGTTCAGGATCCCATCATTGAAGACTTCTACAGTTCAGAACTTACCGGCGCTAGTCTGACTTCCGAATTCTCACTAGAGCCGTCAATGTCTTCCTTGTTGTCCGCCCAACTACCCACACCGAGCCAGTCCAGTTTCTCTTTCAGGGGCTGTGATGCAGACCAAATACTAAGCTGCTCTGACGAATTGGACAATTTTCATTCTACAGCACCTTTAATTGGCTCAGCACTACCTCCAACTCCAACTTTCTCCTTACAAACCGCTAGATCGGCTGGGGTTCGGGATAATGCTAGTTCTTGCAGCTGCCAGTGTCATAGCCCATTCGGCGGCGATGTTACTAAAACTGCGCAGACTAGCTCTATTGTCCAGAGCCCAGAAGCGGCTAATACGGCGTCTGTCCAAGAAGCCCTTGTTCATGCTGGTCCAATTCGCCTAAGACGGTCCATTGTCAATCATGTTTGCCAGGATTGCGGTTCTTCTTTCGAAAGAAGTTCACTGCTTCGGTATGTCTATATATTTCACCCGCCCTAAAAGTTTTAAAAATGCGCATACCTCTACCTCAGCCTTCTTTCCCCTATGAGTTGTTAAGAAATATGCTGACTGTTTCTAGCCGCCATCTCAAGAAGCACACACGACCACATAAATGTGCACATCCAGACTGTTCGAAGGGTTTCATCTCGCCTAAGGATCTCCGCCGCCACGAACTCACTCACACTGCTATTTCGACTTTCTTTTGCACGGCCGCGGGATGTAAGTTCGTGCGAAAGGGCTTCATACGAAAAGATGCCTTGAAAAGACACATACGTACTATGCATGGAGATGCTTCAAATGATATTCCACCAAACTCGCCGGACGCCTCTGGACATTCTAAGCAGAGTTAATATCGGGGTTTGGGTGTAGGGTTGTGAACACAAGGACTGTTTGTCATTCATGCTAGCCAGACGGACGATTGGAGCTCTCCCATCTTTACTCGAATAAGTTTCTGTGAAATCTCAATGGTTTAATAGTTCTGTTGTCATTTGGATATTGCCCTCTTGAACTTGGACAGAGTTGCAAGTGGATAAAAGCCGTGGAGCTTCCATATATTGAGTCCATGTGGATTTTCCACATATACTTCCATAGAAGCTCCGAGGCTCCACAATCTATACCTGATTCAGTGGAGGTTGGGGGTTGGGCTCTAGTTGTAATAAAAGTTTCCTAGAGATAAGCTCACTACTTGATATTCGCCACTTTAAATTTCTGCCTAGAACGCCCCCCTACCTTTCTGCCACACCAGGGCTCCCAGTAATGAATGAATATTTATACCAATTATCATATTCATATCATTAAGGCCTCAAGATATGCATTATCGGCGATTAAGATATATATTATCGCGATAATATCGCGATATCTGCTTATATAACCGGTCTTGGCATAGTGTTGAGGTAGCGATCGTCCTCAGAGTCCTCCCAAATCGTCACCCATACTCTACCCCCTTCTAATACATTCACTAAGAGAAGCACTTGGGCATTAGTTTAAAAAATTTTACGCGTCAGTATAT
>KV750854.1:14142-24156 GCA_001692915.1 Glonium stellatum
GCTACACCTCGTCCTTTATCCTCCTTTATCCACCTCCATATAAGTTCCATACAACGTTAAATAAAGGTTCTTACTAATAGGCGTGGAAATCGTGGAGCTCCACATGCTCCATATATATTCCATGGAGCTGTAGCTCCATAGAAGAGGCTCCACATACTTGCAATACTGAACTTGGGTTTCATAGCTTAGGGAAGTTTTTACTGTTACGTCCCTCAAGTCTTACGAATATGCTTTCATAGACTTGTTTAGATAGCGCAATTTGATTTATTGTATTTGATCTCGTCTAGTTCATTTTCAGCCTAGCTAGGTTCCCATCGACCACCTTTCCACTCCATCTTTACTCCGACGTCACCTTTGCAAGCCCTCACTCCAGCAGATACTTCAAGCACACCCAGCCTGGTTGCAGCAGTCAAGCGTTCTTTTGTAGCAGAACTTAGAAGCAGCTCTGGTGCTTCTCAATTTCTGCATGTTTAATCGATGTGGCAAGTCTCAGGCCGTGCTGAGCCAGACTTGCTAATAAGCAAGCTCGGCTTGATTAGGTAGCTTGCTTGATTAGTCGTCGATCAAGCGTATGGCGATAAGCAAACAAGCGTATGGTTCAAGCAAAGCTAAACTGAGACCCCTAGCTTGGCTTGCTTGCTTATTAGCACGTCTGCCGTGCTCTTTGTTGGCTTCTGGTTCTGGCGCTGGCACCGCTAGGACGACGGCGGCAGGGGCGGTGAAGAGGAGGGTAGTGACCTTCATAATGAGAGGGTTTGACGAGGCCGGGTTGGAGCGTTGGGGCTATTGAAGGGAGGTAGTGATACGCTGTAGAAGGGATTTGAGTTTGAACTGACATTGAAGGCTCGTGTATTTCTTTTTTGTATTGATTTGCCAAATATATTCTTGGAGAGAGCGTTGATCAAAGAGGGTTTTGTTACGGTTTGAGACCTACCTATACGTGTGCTGTTCTTCGCCCCCACTTCTTAATTTTATCTTTTACTCACATACTCGTAAACGGGCCACTGTACCACCGAAGCATCGTGTATCTCGAGCCGGTGTTAAACGTAGTGCTGTTATGCATCCGCTTATACACGTTATCAATCTACTCTACATTTATCGAATCCTACGGGGATACTACAGAGACTCTAACGGATCTTGGTAGCCTTCCTGGGCTGACAAAGCCATACTGGAGGGCAATATTAAGCTCTGGGCACGGTTTCCAGCATTGCTGGTGTCATTTGCGCAGAGGAAGACATTGGTAAATATGGACGACACACGTCAGTCCTAATAGGATACAGCGCAACTTAAACAAGCCGTCCCAATTTTCTTTCCGATAAATCCGGAATATACCGAAATAAAAGCCCTACTATAGCAAGACAAAACATCCGTCTATTTTCCAATTGGAGAATCTTCTCTTGGCTTTGCTCTTTCATCAGTTCTAAACATTCGCTCTTCGCTGGGACTGAAAAATTAGTGAAAGGAAAAAATTTAGAGCCCGGATACGAGCATCAATCCGTATCCAACCGTAATAATGACTAAGAAAGTGATGATGGAGGAGGGGACACCGCGTGTAATGAAGTGCTTGACCCGTAGGTAGCGCTGGCCGGTTTGCGAATCTTCCATCATGATAGCAGCTAAAGAAGATAAAGTTAGCAAAATAACATTTCTTGGAATTAAGTGTCGTCTTTGTGAAGGCTGAGGACACATTGATAAAGACAAGGGTATGAGACTTGTAGCTGGAAGAGAAAGAGAAGAATATACTTACTCATATTCGGAAATCCACTTGTCGGCAAACCCATCGCTGCTGAACACATCAGTACGCTCCCCATAACTAGCAAATCCGGATGTGGTTCGTTCATTTTTTGGCCAACCCCCTGTACAACTGGCAGTACGATCAATGCTGCAACGGTGTGGCTAATGAACGTAGCGACGACTAAAATTAGTGTGGCAAACACCACAAGCACTCCATATAAACTTAGGTCTCCAACTTTATCGGTGATAGCTCCGGCAATAGTGTGAAGAAGACCGGAGCTGTCGACCGCTTTTCCGAGCGCGAGGCCACCAGCGGCAAGGATAATGATCGTCCAAAGAAAGTTATTAAAGTCTTCTTTAGTAAGGATACCAGTTCCAAAGAATAGGACAAGGGGAATGATGGCTATGACACCCATATGTCCAAAGAATGATTCGAGTTGATGCGACACACACCACAGCGCAATCGTTACGATGGTAACAACACTGATGAACCATTGTATGCCCGAGAAACTGTCTCTCATGGGTCGAATCGGCACGATTGTTGTGTTACGGCCAGGTTTAAATGTGACAAGTAAAAGAACCCAGATAAGAAGTATGGACAGAATGCAGACAGGGAGAGCAATGAAGAACCACGTGCCCCATGCTATCGGGGATGACATGTGTTGAAGAGCGATGAGGTTTTGGGGGGAAGCAATAGGGGAGGCGGCACCACCTATGTTCGAGGAGAGTGCGATACCAAGAAGGAGAGCCTTAGTCATCGCAGAGTCAGAGGGAAGGTTGCGGAGGATGGGCTGGAGTTCATTAGTTATAGGGTATGTATTTAGGCTAACAGTAACTCACTTGGATGATGGAATAGCAGAGAACAGGTGCCGCAACATTGCTGATCCACATACTCGCAAACATAGCTACGAACATACTAGTTAGGAGTACCGTTCTGGGCTTGGTCCCAGCTTTACTCAACACGAACGTAGCCATCATCTTGGCAATGTTGTACTTGGAAAGTGCGGCGGCGATTGTGAAACCACCAAGAAGTAGCCCAATTACAGGAGTCCACATCGCACCATAGACATACGTAGCCGCATCTTTGGTCTCAAGCCTTGTCCGCGGTTTAGCATCAGTGCGGAGGACTCTGAGAACTACTACCAAAAACGGGACTAGTAAAGAAGTCACAAAGAGGGGGATGGCCTGGCAACCATATGAGCAGAGATCACGTATAGTTTATGAATACATACCTCAGTAGCCCATAGTAAACTAACAAAAACGACCAAGGCCAAGCAGTTTTGTTGCTCGGGGGGCATCTTTGCGATCGGGGCAAACAATAATAACAAGAAGATGGCGAATATGACAATCAGGGTATAGAAAGTTGAGCTGAGAAGCCATCTGGGGCATCGATATCTCCCAATTGGCGTAATTACCTCTTTCATATCGGGCTCGATTTCGTCGCCTTGAAGCCTGAGTTTTTGGGGGTCAGTATCTTGACCAAGCATGGTTTGTCTGAGACCCATATTGGCAGCTTGCGATTTTCGCTCAATCCCGATCATCTCTCTCCATACAGTGTTACGCTCCCAAACCACATGCTCTCGCAGGTGAAGCCTCAACTCTCGTTTTGCTTCCGCAACATCTCCTTTAGTGCAAATTTTGGAATATGCTGTCTCAATCCTGGACAAATTTTCGGACAAATGGTCCATGGTCGACTGTTGGAAGGGATATGCCGCATCCACGGTCTGTTCGAGATATGGTCTTTTCAGATTGCGGTCCAGGGTTTTGTCGTACTTTTTCAAGACTTTGGTGAAACCGGTCTTATTGAGTTGGATGAAGGAGCGTAATTCGCATATTGAGACATAGAGACTAATTGTTCTCCTTTTCAGTGAGACACCCGAGTCGTATAAGGCCGAAAAGGCCATATCATTGTAGTCATCGAACGCAAGACTTGCCCTTCGTCGCGACGAGGCAAAGTCTGTAGAAGCTCGCAAGTCATCCTCGGTGTGCGAGTCCCATATTTTTTTGCCATCCCTGCTTTTGGACTTGCGTAGCCTTGTATTCTCATCGTCGCCGTCCTCGCTCTCGCCGTCTTCATCCCCCTCGTAGGATTGACTCATTGTACTTGTCCGTCTGGGTCGTCCGAATCCAATGGTCCTGAATATGCTGTTCGAGCGCGGCCTCTTGCTTCCCCGGGTACCTGGCGCCTGCTCAGCCTGCTCCGCCTCAAATGTCTCCTGGTCCTCTTCGTAGGACTCTTCGTCTCTCAACAACGTGTCCACATCTCCATATATCTCCAACTCCTTCAACTGGTAAAACGTGCATATTTTCTCCAGTTCGTGGTCCAAGGCGTTCGAGAATATCTTGTCAGGGTCATCGATGGAGCCGTTAAGGAGAGGAGATGATTCTCCATCGTGAAGCTGGCTTGCTTGATGTACCTTCTTCTCGAGGCTGTAGATTCTTTGTGAAGACGCACAACGGTCAGCAGAGGTGTCTGTGGTTATTGAAAGAATACTAACAGTTTCTTGAGGTTACTGTAAGCTATGTAGTGGCTGCTCCAGTCTGGCACAGAGTTGAATTGCAAACTGTGGGAAAACTTCATCTCGTCAGCCGCGAGAAGCTGCTCGAGCTTCTCCCGCCTTTTGCGTTCCCGCTTGGTTTCAACACTGTGCGCCTTGCTTGGTCCGCCGGTTGGTTCGCGGAATTCCTGTAGTTCAAAAGACTCTCCTATAAAGCTCCTTTTGCTCCTGCTACCTTCCAGGGCTGCCAACCTTACGCTTCCTGGGGCCGGAGAGCACGCGATGATTTCGGGGTAAGAGCGGGGGCTTATTTGACAGCGGCGGGAAGTCGGAACCCTAAAAAGTAAACTGCATGAGTTGGAAGGATTTCGAGCGGGTCCCGTGTATGAGTTTAGTGACAGTGCTGCCTCATAAACGTCACTCTTGAGATCTGTATGGATGTTGGCGTGCACATGCAGAATCGATTGGCTAGGTTAGCCCTCGCTAGAGAACAGCCACCTACCCCTTCAGCCTCACCTTTCGGTTGAGGCTGTGCGCCAAGAGTATTGTTTGATATACCGCTTCTATCGCTCTATCCTGGTTTACTCTCAAAACCCTCAAGGTCTCTAGGGAAATCTCGAATTTTGATACCTTTGATAACATGTGTTCAATCAGATTTTAGAATACTTAATTCATTCCTAGTCATTTTTCCCTGTTCTCATACCCTTGGCTACACTGCTAGCAGGATCAACTGTCGTAGCGGAGAAGGACAGAGCGTCTTCACCGCGTAGAAGTTCCAAACGCTTCCGTGCCCCAATCGTGTTATTTGTCTATAGATTACTTGGCAGGATATAGCATCGTGCACTTTTCACTTCAATCTACCTGCTATTTTCATTGTCCGCGATAATCTGGCATGCGTCTTTTGCTTAGGCGCTTTTTCCTTCTCTACAAAGTAATGTAAATTTGTCTTTCCTCTCTGATATTTAGCACAATGTTGCTTGCTTGTTGGAAGAGATTACGTAGAAAGGTCGTGCCTTTGTAGTGTACTTGATTATTGATACGCTTAGTTTACTTTCGCGGTTGGATGTGATATGCGGAGCCCCGAAAAACCGATTTTCGATAGAAATACTCATTGAAACCGAAACTTGAGCAGGGATGTTGGGTGAGCAAGAATTGGGTTTTCTCTTATCTCCAGACTATTTTCATTAAAGCCACCTGGGTGAGCAAGGGGTACGGTAAGCATGCTTTTATGTATGGTATGATCTTGCGACCCTGTATCGTGATACTCCTCGCGAGGATATCATAACACCACGGCCCGTTTCTACACGCCACCTGCTTGGCGCAGCAAGAAAAACGGAGAGGGCACTGAAAGGCATTACGCGTCTTTAAAATGCAGGCTGATGAGGCTTTTCATCCTCGCACCGAGTGTTGAGATCGGCTGCCTACGAGGGAGTTTAATTAGTGGCCCTGTGTCATAGATAGGGAAACGGAGGAAAATTATATATATCTTCTTCCCACACCGCGCCGAAACAGAGCGTCGATCATAGTCGATCAGGTACGGGCAGGTCTTAACGCGTCTCGGTTTTGGCCAACCAGAGACACGCGAAAGGTAATCAGCACAATTTGCAACGCCATTCCAATGGCAGGAGAACATATGAACTCTATGCCATCTCCCTAGATGTCTCGGACGCATGGTCTATTGCTAGACTACATACGTCTTTCTAGCAAAATCGTGAAAGGAGGTTGTTGGGATGGGAAATATTGAGTGTTGGGGGCATGTAGATTTGCTGTTCTCGATATGAACCAGCTGGCAAATAGAAATGTCGCTTCATCGCGCAGAGCCCCTGACGGATTGCAACAATAGGAAGGCACCGTCACCACTGTCTCGATTATTCCCGCTGAAAAGGACCAGTTAAGCATGGGGCAGCAGCAGGATCGGCGAAGGCTGATGGTCAAAGCGCGATACGAAATATGTACGAATAAGGAGTCTGGCGGCATCGAGACAAGCGCCTATTGAAGTGCTTAGAAAATGCCACTCATCCACATGGGAAGTTTAAGCCACGAATCGCCATGGGCTTGTTCGTGGAAGCGCTTGGCTATAGATTTGTGCGCACTCTTTTTCAACCTCGTCAGTTCAGGTGAGAGCAACAAGACGGCGGTTCAGCGGAGGAATGCTGTATCACCGCTTTGCTCTGGCTTCTTGCTGTCAGCTCCATATTGCCTTGATATTTGAGACAGCAATTTCCGATCGACAGCCCAATTGTAGCGAGCCAATCCTAGTAGCAGCAATTGTAATCCTGCCCGTTTTCCTACGCGCGTCTGCAGCCACACCTGCGTTGGACCGTGGAACCCTGGTAACAATCCTTCCTTTAACGGGCGGCAGGCTGTGCATAAGCCTAGCCAAGCCGCTCACTATCCTCCATCTTCCTTCTTTCAACTATCACGGCACACATCAGTGCAGAACGCCCAGTGGAAGCTACCAAGAAGAGCTGCGGGCGTCAGTACGTATGCTTCGACGATCCCTCACTTCTTTGACATCTAACGGTTTACAGTGGATAGAGGCTTCGTGAGAACTTAAACCCACAAGTTTCCTTCCAAACATGCTATTTAGAGCTTTTGTATTGTCTTTGTTCCTTTTTTCCGCACTTCCCATTATTCTTTCATACGTCAATGAAGAAAGGGACATTTAATTCAAGCAAAAATCTATCAACAGCGTTGCCCACCTTCACTTCCGCAACAAAGCCTTGGACGTTATTGCACTGTCCAACTTATCACTCACACTCTTCCCGAGTCGTGCAAAAATTTTCTCTTTAAAAATTTAAATCTTCATTCGAGTCTATTAGCTATGCTCTCACTCTTGCTCCTGTTGGTTTTCTGCGTCGAGAACATAGCGGCTGTAGATCCGCTCGTTGATCTTGGCTATACCAAATACAATGGGACAGCTCTGCCAGACGGTGTCACTCAATGGCTGGGGATACGCTATGCTAGCCAGATATCCCGAGTGGATAGTATGCGTTTCACCGCTCCACAAGACCCGCCCGCCAATAGTAGCATTCAGCAAGCTGACCGCGTAAGTGCTTCCTTCTAATGTCATAATTACACTAAACCCCCAGCCATAGCTAATACAAATACTAGTACGGTCCGCTCTGCATTGGAACAACTTTTGATCTAAAGACAGAATTTGGTAGTATCGAGTCTGAGGATTGTTTATTCGCCAATATCTACGCATCGTCCAAGGCAACAAGCGCCAATCTAGTCCCAGTATTTGTCTTCATCCAAGGTGGTGGGTTTAACGGCAATTCAAATGCAAACTATAACGGTAGCAGCCTTATCCACGCTGGCGACATGGATATGGTTGTTGTAAACTTCAATTACAGGGTCGGGCCGTACGGTTTCCTTGCGAGCAAGGAAATTGCTGGAAACAATAGCTTCAGTCTCAACAATGGCCTGAAAGATCAGAGACAATTGTTGAAATGGGTCAACACCCACATAAAGCAGGTACATTAACTTTCGTCTGGACCAGGACCTGCACCAAGCTCCCCTTTTGTGCCGTGTTCAGACATACTAACTGTGCTTATCAGTTTGGCGGAGATCCGAACCAGGTGGTTCTGGGTGGCGCCAGCGCCGGAGGAGGCTCCGTCATCCTCCAGACAACAGCCTATGGTGGAGTAGACAATAGTCTCTTCCATGGCATAGCTACCGAATCACAAGCCTTCCCCGCCCTACGCACTGTACAAGAGAGCGAGTTCATGTATGAAGCATTACTTAAAGCAGCAGGCTGCAGCAATCTTCAGTGCCTGCAGGAAATGGACGCCGTCAAATTCCAAACCGCCGTCCGCGGTCTCAAGATCCCATTCCCTGGAGCAGCAGATCCACCAGTCTATTTCTGGGGCCCCACACTCGACTACGACTTCATTAAAGGCTATACTTATGAGGAGCTGGAAGCTGGTCATTTCGTCAAAGTTCCTGCCATTTTCGGCGATGACACAAATGAGGGCATTATTTTCACTCCAAAAACTATTGACTCCGAGAAACTTGCAGATCAATTCATAAAAGATCAATTCCCAACTGTGACCACCTCCGAACTCAGCCAACTCCGCGCCGTATTCCCCGGCCCATCCAACACTCAGAGCGACCCAGCATGGAGAACCCAGGCCGCGCAAGTCTATGGCCACTTACGCTACATATGTCCTGGCATGAACGTCTCAAGTGTATTTTCTAATACTAACGGTGCCAAAACATGGAACTATCGTTGGAATGTCGGTGGTGCTACTCACGTAAGCGAGCTAAGTTCCGTATTTTACGACGGCGACACCGATGCCGGGAAATTCATCCACCAGTACTGGGCCAGCTTCATTCGCAGCCTCGACCCGAACACCTACAGGATGTCGGGCGCCCCAACGTGGGATAATTGGGGTGGGTCAAATGGATCCACACGGATAGTGTTCAACGATAAGAATGTCGTGAACATGGAGGATGTGCCCAGCCAAGAACAGCAGGCCTGTGATGTGGTAAATAATCTGGGAGTTGCGCTTGAACAGTAAGTTTCATTTCATTGCTCAATTCTTATGTAGCGCCACCATTTGAAGAAAAGGCATTCTTCAGCGGAATGAGCGGCTATACCCCGGACGAACAGTTTGCTTGGCTTTGGAGTCCGGCGAATTATTTTACTTGATACCCATATCCTAATTTCTCTTTCCTAACTTCTCTTTCCTAACTTCTCTTCCCTTTAACCTTGTTGCCGTCTATCTTGTTCCTAAGGAGCGCCATTACTGACGTTGTCTGCCTATAGAAACGCCGCACCGCGATCATCGCGCCTACCATCATTATACATATTGTTCATACAAATCATTGCGTTTTTAGCGCTGGCGTATAGATAAATAGACAATTTTCACTTGCATTACTGTCATGAAGTATCCAATAATATCGCCTTTTTACCCAACCATTTTGACTTTGTAATATTCTATACCATTCTGTTTGTTTCGAAGAACAGGTAGTTTATATCGAGCACACCCTAAGAGGAGCTATGCACACCTGTTCTCTTCTTACGAATAACTAAATGATGCTGCCTAGCTATGTGCTCTGGTGGCGCTTTAGCGTGGTACCTAAAAAGCCGACCGAAATACTGCTTCCTGCTCGGATATTGCTTCTCCATCTCTACGTGGTGAGTGACTTCATAGGCTGAATAAGACGGGTTCATACTAGTGAAGTAGCCTGTCAAGTAAGCTTATCTATGAGAACAGTGAGTGCCTTCACAGCATCCTGAGAACTGACGGTGGATAAGGGCTAAGGTATCTTTATATATGTTAGCGAGCTTTCGTTTTTGTACAGATGGTCCTAAACGGGTATATAAAAGTGCTGAGAATTCTGAGAAGCCGCTTACTCTCTTTTGCTCCTTTGTTCTCCGTCCTTGCCCATGGGAAAAACGGAACACTCGAGGATGAGCCCTTTTATAGACGAGTTGGGGGAGGCAGATTTGCACAACATATGGCTTTGCGTCTACCTAATATTCTAACATACAGCTAAAAGAATTTATACAATGAACCGCCCTGATTCTAAAATGGCCTTGTCCAGCTCCCGCCTCCACACCAAGGATGCCGCTAAATGCCAATCCAGACAAACGGCCACACCCAGCAGTCAAAACAAGCCAGGTAACGAACAAACCACCAAGCAAAACCCAAGCCTACCCACATCTAACTCTCCCACGCACATCGATCTAAAATAGCACACTCCTACCCCCAAACCCCAACCCCAACGCACGAACCCTCCTCCCCCAAAATCGACCTTCTACCTCCAGCGCCCC
>KV750856.1:0-11844 GCA_001692915.1 Glonium stellatum
GGTGTTTGAGGGGGGTTTTGGGGATGGGGATGGGGAGGGGCTGGAGCGGCGAAGGCGGGAGTTCGAGGAGCGGTTTCCGCGGTTTAGGGACGCGGGGTTTGTGGAGGGGGTGGTGGGGGCTGGGGAGTGTTTGTATATCCCTGTGGGTTGGTGGCATTATGTTAGGAGCTTGAGTCCGAGTTTTAGTGTTAGTTTTTGGTGGAATTGAGGGGGTTGCTGGATCCTGACTCTACTAAGAAAAGGGGGGAATTGAGCGTTTGTAGTCACAGATAGGTGTAGATAGCTAGAGAGAAGAGGATTCTTTGGACCTCTAAACCCCGATTCCTATGCTACCTATTCCGTCCGGATCGGCCGTGGAGACATACGTAGTTTGCTACACGCACAGAAGCAGGTATAGCAGCGCAACCAGCCGTTCAAACGGAGCCGAAATAGCGCTTTCAACCCAAAAAGACAGATAGCTAACCCAAGGCCGAAAACCAAATTTCCTCCTGACGCCAGATTCAAAGTATTTTCCGTAACCACCCAACCGAACATGCTCCCACCCACCCTCAGCTTCCCCGTCCGCTCCTCCAATCCACGCTAGCTACTCGAAAAAATCATTCCGCACATTTATGGAAACGAGAGACGTAAATATAATCGTACAACCCCCTTTTTTTCCCCTACTCCCTCACAACCCTCCACCACCATTGACATTCCCACCAAAGAAAAACCCATCAAACAGATCAAACCCATTCCCATCGCTCCAATCATGATTCCCATCAAACCCCATCCCGAACCCCAAATCCACCAACCCACTCCCATCGCCCCCGCCGCCACCACTACCACCACCACCGGCTCCACCGCTGCCGCCGAGACTGTTGGGCCCCGTGACGGGGAAGGAGTCGAGGAAGTCGAGGTCGTTGAAGCCGCCGAGGTCGGGGTACTGCGAGGTGATGGACTGCGCGAAGCTGCTGTAGGGCAGCTGGTTCGAGATCTGGAACGGCGAGATCTGCGGCTGTGCGCCGCCTAGCGCTGCTGCTGCAGCCTCTGATCGTGCTCCCGCTGCCGGGATGTCCTGCTGCTGCTGCTGCTGCTGTTGGGCGCGTAGGTTCGGGTCGAGGGCGAAGCTGGGTTGTTGTTGCTGCTGCTGTTGTTGCTGTTGTTGTTGTCGGTGCCGCAGCTGGGGCGAGATGCGCGCGTCGGGCTTGAAGCCGGGGAGGGGTTCTTGCTTCACTTGGTGCGCTTGCGACGTCGGCTGCTGCTGAGGCGGTGGCGGCGGGCGCATGCTGCTGTTGAGCTGGTTGCTGATGCGGCTGAAGGAGCGGCTGTCGCTTTCGTCGTCACTGAAGAGGTCGCGGAGGTTCATGTCGAAGCGGGGGACGGGCCGCCGGCTCGTTTGGAAGTAGTTGGGCTGGTATCCGGACATTTCGGCGTCGGAACGCGCGTCTTGGTCTGGGGTGTAGGTGCTGGGAGATTGGTATGCGGACATGTTGGATATGGAGCTGGACCCTAGGGCTTGTGGCCCGAAGCCGGTTGTGGACATGCACATTTGGATGGTAGCTTTGCTCATGCGGTCGAATGCATCCCGGCATGCTTCTGCAGGTGGGCACTTTTCAATCAAGTCGCCGAGCACAGATGTTGCCGCAAGAACAGTGAAATCCACATCATCCAATGACTATAGCATGTTAACAATACATTTTACCATTGTGAAGGTAGTTCTTACTAGATGACTTCGGACTACCGAGGAGTGCCAGACCGCATAGAGGAAGGATATCCCTTTGTATTGTCAGCCACTCATCAATGAAACATATAACGCATCGTTGCTTACCAGCCATGAATAAGTGGTGGGTTGCGAGGAAGGTATAGTTCACCAGATGCACACGGTGTAATTGACGATACAGCTTCAGCACCTTCTGCCCAGCTTCGGCTACCTTTAGAAACACGCGCTCCTCATCCTCTCGCTCCTCTATGTTAACCATCGAAGGGCTGGAAACATCGCCATTGGTTGCGCCAAGCTCGCCAGCTAACACCGATGGAACTGACAAACTCTGGCGATAAAGCATAATTATTGCTTGCCAGTAGTTGAGCTCAAGGAATAGCGGGGAGAACTGCACACCGGTATCAACCTGATTCGGAGCCGACTCCTTCCATTCCCAAAGGCGACGATCAATATCCAAGCGCCACGACCTGAACGAATCAAAATTCGCTAGGAATGGAGATGGCAGCTTTGTGTGCATGAAATCGTTGCCCTGATTTGCTCCACTTGCCCTCGCCTGCTGTGCCTGTCGGTGTTGGAGGACTTGTAAAATCTCCGATTGCAGCAAACGCAGTCTGAAATAATGATGCGCTACACACTTGTAGCTCGGCTTCTCCATGCCACCAGGAGGCTCCAGGAACCCTTCCTTCGTGATGTACTTATCGTCCAGCATAGACGGGAATTCAGTGGTTACAACCTGATCCGTGATGCCAAAAGGTCTTCCTACGCAGGTACTGACAAGCCTATCGAGCGAGTATACGCACCACCATAGTCGTCGTCGAAGGTCCCGAACCCATTGTCTGCGACCTCTCTCTTTCGCATCGACTTTAGAGCCATTGCTAGTTCCAGTCGAGGAATCTGACTTCTCTTCCATTTTACCAAACTGCTGCTCATCTCCGTTTGAACTATCGATACCCACGCCGTCTTCATAATGTAGACCCAAGTCGACTCCTAGACGGACCGCAACACCAACAATGTACCATAACCCTGGTGCTACAGGCCGGAGAAGCGCAAATCCCGCCAGAAGTAGTACAGCCTGTAACTCTTCTAACCCACCACCGAATCCGTCTGGCCGATCAGCCGCTGGTGTAGATCCAAGGAAAGTCTCTAAATGTACAATGGCAGAGGCATGATACTCTTCAGGTTGGTGCTGTTGGCCTGTTAATCGTCGCTTCTTGTGGCTGGGAGAAAATCGAAGCTTTGAAGAAGAATTCGAGTTCTCAGATGAAGCGGGAGAGTCGCCCGAATCAGAACTACCCATTATTATACCTGCACCAATGGCGAAGACGATGTTCAGCATGTATGATTCCCGCGATGTCCTATGCCTCTCGTGCGATGCATATGTGCGCTCGAACATCTCCATGAACTCTCCTCGATGCAGGATCGGAATCTGCGGGTTAGCATGCTCGAAGTAGAGCTCGACGAGCTTAAGGCCAAGCTCTCTGTCGGGGAATTGAGCCTGCCGTATTGTTGGTTTTGTGTGTAAACCAAAGAACGAGTCCCGCATAGATGTTCCGCCGTCAGCAAGAGATCCCGGGAGAGGTTTGCTTGCTCGAACGCTGCCGCGCTCAGAAGAAGCGCCAGACACCGAACTTTTCACAGCAGCGAAGACCACTCTAGCAAATGATATCCCAGAAGTTGAGCCTAAGAATCGAGGATCGCTGGCTCCTTGGACAGAAACCATTCCAATATTTGAGACAAGTTTGGTGAGCTTCTCTCGATCGTACTTTTCATTTTCTTCCTTGGAAACTCCATCGCTCTTCTTTGCAGCTCCATTTCGATTATGCCCATCTCCACTAGCTGCCAGTAATTGTTTGTTTGGTTGGGGGCCATGGTCGTTAGCGGATGGGTAGCTCGGCGCAAAGTTCTCGGGCGGAGCATAAGCAATAGAGTTATCTTGGAGCAAAGATTCCAGGTACGAGACACGGGTTTCGAGGTAATATACATAACTGCAAGGCTTTTGTTAGTATATATTGGTCCATTCGCGGATTTCATGGGGCAGGCTGGGGGTCGAATAGCTTCCCGGCGATAGACTCCAAGGCGCACACACCTGCGAGGTATTTCTCTCTTGGTGATGGGATCATAACCCACACATTTAACGCTGGCCTTTTCGCATGATGCGCAAGCTGGGAGGCGCTGGTCACAGCGATTCTTGCGCAGGCGACACCGATTGCAGGCTGAGACGTTGCGGAACGACGACGCCGAGGTATTGGAAGCGGACGACACAGCTGGCGATGAGGGTTTCGCGGCAGCGACGTCCTGCGGAGAGGCGCCGTCTGCGTCATGAGAAGACTCCTCCAAGGAGCGCTTGAGGCCGGTCATCGAGGCGCATGGCAGGACTTCCAGGGCATCCAAGCTTGTTGTGGAGCTTCGGACTCAAGGATAACAGGTAACACTGCTCCCCGCCTGCTTCAACTTTCCCAATAGGCGCGTGATGGTGCGTGGAGGAACAGCGCAGCCTCCCGCATCTTGAAAAAAGCAAAAGCCGCAGCTTGGTACTGGGGGTCAGGGCATGCGCGCATCTCTTATCAAAGCTAGATAGGTAAACCTCCGACCGCGGCATACCGCGCGTGGGAATAGTGGCCATCTCTATTTTAGCCACCAACCGCCTGCATACCAAATCCCGCAATTGTGTTAGCGAAGAACCAGCAATCTTGGCCATCATAACCATCAAACCCTTCTATTGCACTATTGCACTTTGCTGTTGCGTAATTACTAGTTTCATTCTGTCTATCAAAACCCTCCCTACCTTATACCTTCCTAAACCGCTTCTCCAAATTCTCCCATTTTTCATATCGCACCAATAATGTTTAAGTAGATTTTGATTGTCTGATTTGATTGGTCCGATATCCGTTTCAAGGCTCAAACCTTCGCCAATTGCTGATTATAAATTCGCCACACCTTAAACGAAAATTGCCACCTCCCCCCACCTACAACCCATCCTCCCCTATATTATATCGAGATCGTACTCGCAGTTTCAGAGGAAATACAGATTTACTCAATTACATAGGATTATAATGAGTTACATATGCCACAA
Organism: Glonium stellatum; assembly: GCA_001692915.1. Classification (NCBI taxonomy): domain Eukaryota; kingdom Fungi; phylum Ascomycota; class Dothideomycetes; order Gloniales; family Gloniaceae; genus Glonium; species Glonium stellatum. Next base: position 4,773 of record KV750856.1, read on the forward strand.
TATCCTCAATGCCCAATCTCTCCAAACGGCCTGTGGGTCTTTTTCCTTTTTCGAGCTTCTTGAATTTCCAGCCACGGCGTTAAGAATCGAAAGGCAGATAAGCCCAATAAGTAGAACTATAACCAGATTCTAGTAGTAAACCGGGAAAATAATAAATCTGAAATAAGTGTCTTATCAACGAAGGGAATCTATTAACCCCGCTTAAAGCCCGGAATGAAAAAGGTCATCATGTTTGTCGAACTCAATTGGATTATCTCCACTTTAGGGGCTACAACGGTGTTATATACAGACCTATTACATAATCATACAATCCGATTCGGCTACTATCTACAGGGGTCATCATCGATCACAACAATGCTCTCGGTATAAAGGGGAGTGAGTCCTTACAATGGCTAGCTAGCGGGGAGAAGTAATGGCTCAAGACTGGACGACGTCCAGGGTTATTTAATGAAAGGCCCGACTATACAAGGCGTCCGCCATGCAAACCAGCTAAGACAATCAAAGATTCAGCCATACGATTTCGCTGCTTCTGGTATCACATAACGTCAGCACGTTTGTGGATCCAGTCTATTCCCAGTGATAACGATCATGGAAAAAAAATTATGATTTCCTAACGTCTCACATCTTATCAGACCAGTTATCAAATTCTACCAAGCTAGCATGCTAGGAATAGATATACAGACGTACCCTCTTTAAGCGATTCTCATCCCTAGAAAAGTATCCCTACGGTCTCATATACTCGTAACAGATATTATAGCGAATGCCCTAAATTCAGCGTCCGTGTATCCCTAATCCCTCAAACTCCGTTGTGCTTTGCTAGCTTGCAAATGGTAGATTGTCATCGTTTTAACATAACAAATTAATGAGGGATGTGAGCGGGCTCATTTTAACACTACCATAAACAGGTTAGTCTAGGGTATGGAGGTAAGTTGGAGGGGAAACTGTACGGAACGGGCCATGGTATGGATTTAACCGATCAGGTGGTAACTATTTTGCCGGGTATGTTGTTATTAGGACCATTCCTTGCTGTTGAACATAGTACCAAAGTCTTGCCTTAAAAATCTAAATCCCATTAGTCACTCGTTTTGAATAGCTACGCCTATTCTTAGTGTAGGAGTACTACTCCGTTGCAGATAAGGTGGCGGAGAGGAAGTAGGATACCTCGAACTTGAATAGGCACTGGTCCCTAAAAACTTTCGGTTTAAGAGGTCTATCAATGGGTCCAGCGGATTTTCCTACACCACAGTTTCTTCATGCAATGCAATTGAGGCGAATTAAACCATTCGTATGGGCCCTATCCTTTTTACTTAGCAGAGCTAGGCATATATCACATAGCTTGCACTCGTCCGATTCTATCGCAAGGTCCGTCCTAGGAGAATGAACATGCTATGAGTTCCGGGATATCCCGTCCTCACATCAGAGCAGTCTAGAGAAACCAAACTGAACTGATTCAGTTGTTTGAAGGAAAATTTGCCTTGGGGGGAATGCGTGAGAAAGTGGACTGACCTTATATATTGTCCTCATCCTAGTTATCTATTCCTCTTATAGTTTACAGCGCTGCCATAACCGTGGAGGGTTACCATAGCATCCTCGCCGTTCTCTATCCACTTATTAACGACGTCCTGGACATGTGAGCTATTAGATCAAATGGTGTTACAGCAGACTTGCTTTCAGCTGACGGTAGCGTAAGATAGTAATTTAGTAGAATCAGTGGTTGGTTTAGAACGAGAGCCAGTGGAAAAGAGGCACTCGCGCGTGTGAGCGGTATTATGTCAGATAACAAGAGTTATACTGGACATAGTTCTTTGAGGAATTAATGCGGATCGGAGATGAAAGGAAAAACGACACGAATACATATTACAGAGAAAAAGGAAAGGCAGACAAAGGGCGAGTGATAACGGTTTCAGGCGGAGGTTAAGTGTATTAAGGCTTCATGGTCTAGAATACTCTAGACAAACAAACTTAGATGCCAATGTAGCAACGTGGCGTGACCTTGTTGGATGGTGAGAGAAAGAATTGGCCAATCTGATGCGCGCCTGAGAAGGCCTGTATGTGTGTTTGAATTAGCAGTATTATCTTTGCTCTATGCAAAGACTTAGATTGCCCCACAAATCACTAATGACAGTTGTTCCTGATAACAAGTCCGGATAACGACAGTATCTTCTCCACTCCTGTGAGTGCTTTCTGTAAGTCCTGGTAATACCGGACTGGCTAAGACGTTGACAACTGTCTGCCAACCGTGATGGCGTGACCTGTCACATTGGATATGTTGCGTACGATCCAGCAACGCCCCCAAACCTGTTTGAAGCCCCTTCGTTCTAGACTTAAGCGCATCGCCGATTTCCTCCTGGCGAATTGGTCTGGCTCGGATTTAAAACACTGGTGTCTATAACTAAACTCTGCTTATGGAGGAATAGAACTCTGATCGGGTATCCGTGTGTATCGGAGAAGGGCGGTAGCCGAATCCGATCAGTTACTATCCCAGAGTAATGGGGTTTGATTAATTATTGGGATGATATATACAGGAGATTGGCCTAGTCGAGTAAGCACACCTTGAATGCATAGATGTATCTTCGATATGAGGCTAGTTATTTCACACTAAGAAAGGTATGGTTTCTAGCGGAGTTGAGAAGAGCAAGAAAGGGGAGGAAAAAGAGTTAGACATTATCATGGTTGAATCAGAAGCTTGGTTCGCGTATCCGTATTCAGTATGAAACCCGCTGGACAATGCATTGCAGACTATGCTGCGGGGTGATCTCTAGACAGAGGTGTGGCGTTAGGTTCGTATGCTAGCTCAGGATAAATCCTGCGGGGCCACGAAAGCTGAAAATAAACTAATGCCGGAGCGCACAGTGCGGTAAATAACTGCAGCCGAACTACGAGGCGTAAGCACATCGGCGATCAAGCCGTTCGATCTCGTGGAGGCACGGTGTTTTTGGCGCTTTGCCGCCGTCAATGCTTCTGGCGGGTGGCCTGCTGATGAGGCAGTGATGGTTAAAAAACAATTATGCAGATCTCGAGTCGAGTGGTTGGCTGAGTTAGAGTTTAATTTCTTTTGCTAATCGTTTCGCGAGAGGAAGAGGTCTGGGATGAGGCGGAAGCCATCGCTCGAGCAGAGAACGCCCAAGTTTCACGTGATGCAGATCCTCCCTAAATGTTATCGCGACAACCACCTCTTTATGTTAACTCCGGATTTTCTCTAAGTACCATGTTTTGGACAGGAACTCTGCATTAAACCAGGCTAGTGAATGCGTGAGGCTGCTGTTATCCACCTCATATGATTGAAAGCCTAAAGATAGCATGTCAGGGGATACAACTCAAGGCCGAATCGGTGATATTGGTTTTTTAACGTTGATCGTGCCAAGAAAAGCTAATCTGGCTCTAAAGTTGAGTGGCTGAGAGCAACTAAGCCATAGAAATAAGCAAAATGTAGTTTACGAGGATGCCTAGTTGCGCTACCTGGAGCCGAAGCTGGAATGCATGGCTTTCAGGCTAAGACAATATCAATCATGTTAAGTCTATAGATACGGATATCACGGCGAATCAAATATCCACCGAAGCAGGGCTAGGATTATGCATATACGAGCATCTTATGAAACGATCAGGACTAGTCCAAAATACTAGCATTGGCCATCCTACATGTGCTATTAGTACGTAAAAAAAGAACAGAATATACAAAAACAATCGGTGCCAGCCGCGATCCTTCGCAGGTATCAATATCCCGTTTCCAGCCAGTGTCTACCAAAACCCATAGAATCATCCCGCGCCCAAAAAATGCTGTCCAATTACAATCCTCTTAAGTAGATACCCGGTACCATCTAAGTATTTTTTTTTCCAATCGTGATACCCAGTGAACTCCTGCGGAGCAGATATGCCCGCCTCCCATTCCTGTTACCTGTATACCGTTTACCATGCAGCCAGACCAAAATCATTTGACGCCATCATTGGACCCAATTGCGTAAGTCATCCCAGCTTCTTGCGACTCAGGCCGGGGGCTTGCTTCCGCTATGAGTATGATGTCCGAAGCCGCAACCGAATCCGCATCCGAAATTGGATCCACGAGCTTGTAGAGGCCGGCCTCTTCGTCCTGGTTCCCTTCGTCTTTTCTAAACCCGGGCCGCCGTCTTTCTTCCTTCATGAAAAAGCAAGGTATCCATCCGATGAAAGCGACGCCAGCGCACGCCCACCACGACAACCCAGAATACCCAATGCTTTGACCAGTGCTTTGAATCATACCCGATAATGTAGGACCGAAACCTCTACATATACTAGCCGAGGACGCTGCAGTGCCATTTAGAGTACCTAGAACCTTCTTGGATGGTGCAGAGTTGGCCAGCATAATTGCGAGTGATGGATAAGCTAGAGACTGCGCAGTAACTTTCCACGCCAGAATGAGGTAGACTCCCGGCATGCGTAAATGCTCGGGGAGAAGAGCCAGGTATGGCGTGAAGAAATAAAGGAATGGATATGCTGCGATTACAAGCCAGAACGTGCGAAGACTACCCAGTCTTCGACTTATGATAGGAAAAACAAAGATCTGAGCGATCATCTGAAGAAAGCCTTGCACAGAAAGGATGAAACCGATAGTCTTTGTAGGAAACGCAAAGCCGCTATTAAATTTGAATGGTAGGTTGCGCGCCTTGTCGGATTCTGGCATGGACATCAAAATCGGCATCAGTTGTTCGAATGAGATGGTGTGGCTGCCCACCTAATTAGCCCCATGTTCGAGTAGAAGGCCGAAAAAACTTACAAAGCCAAAATACCATAACCGACGATATTCAAAATAACCTGCTTACTGAAAGCATCCCGCCAAGAAAATGGTTTTTCTCTAATCTTTTCCGATGAATCAATAGAGTAGGATGGAGGTTCTGCTATTGCAGGTTCGGAACCACTCAATGTTGGAGAATTTTCTGTGCTTTCATAGCAGGGCAACCCATGATCTGCCAGCATGGAAAGCGTCTCCTCGAAATACCCATCCTTGAGGCTCATTGACTCATCGGCTCCGCTCTTCCAGAGCTTCCTAAGTATCCACTTTCCAAGTTCCAAGCCAGCGTCGCGTTCATGTTTCTTATCTTCGTGGGTCTCTTCAAGAAACAACACTCCAACGGCAAGTCCAATAATGACGACAACTGTGCAGACAACATTCGGCAGAAGGTATGGATAAGTGTCCCAGATAGAGCCGGGTAGAAATCTAGAAGGGTAATTTTTCACAGGTTCTGCAAGTGTCCCGCCTAGCCCAGAGCCAATGATGGTACTATCGAATAATAAGTGAGCGCTTCTCAAGGATAGATAGAGGTGAGGCATACCCAAGACACCAAACAAACGGCATGATTGAGTAAGCGCGGGCTGTAAGCCACCTAGTTAGAATCGCCGATTCATACAAGCTAGTCGCATAAAATGCTTACGTTGATGTGCCTCCACAGTTACAACCTCTGCTACCGTCGTTTGCAGGACACCAATATTACTAATAAGCCCACGTCAGAATGCTTTTCTTTGGTAAGATACGCGGGTTAGAGGATTATCTCACCCATTGAGCAATCCACCTAACGCGCGCGCAAACAATGCTACCGGTAGATTCGGAGCAAAGCCAAAGATAATCATGCTTAGACCAGTACCAGCCAAACCACCGAGCAGAACAGGTTTTCGGCCAACTCGATCGCTCAGTCGTCCCCAAAAGACTCCAGTGGCACATTCCGCAAATGCGAAAGCAGAAGTGACCATACCAGCATACATGGCAATTTGCGTGTCGTCATTAGTGACATTGAAGGAGGAAACCATATAATAAACGTAGGGAAAGATTGACATGAATGCGATGGGCTCGCATATACGGCACATTGCTACACAGAAGTTAGCCATTGAGATGCTCCTTCCTGAAGAACAAAGGCAATTTGTTCAAAGTAGCAGCATACCCAATACAGCTAATTGCTTGGTGGGGAATGGAACTTTGTCATTCATGACCGCACAAGCCCCTCGGGCGCGAACCTTTGGAGGCATGGGCTCGAAAGAGATAAGTAGGACAAGATAAGACCAAGATTTCCAGAGTGCGCCTGATAGATGGAAGAGATGGTGATTATAAGTAGTCGGCTGAAAAGCAAAGCATTCACTGAATGAGGAGCCAGGTCCTAGTGTTGTCTTAGAGAAGGGACCGTTTGATATTGAGGCGGGCGTCCCCAGAAACAAAGAAGGGACCAAGTTTAAGTGGCGTACTCGAGGCGGCTGGCCTTATTGCGATGACAAGGGTGCTCGCGGCGGGGATGGGACGGAGGAAGGCAGCGATGATTGCGGTTGCTCCTAACATGGACCCAGAGCGGATAGTGACAGCGGGGAGAGTGGGTAGAAGTAATGGCGGCCCAGATACTCGGGCTCGGCGGTCGAATTTTCATGTTCCATAAGCGGCACTGTGCTGGCGGCATTTCTGCTGGTTCGACCGTAGACGGTGACTCCATGATGAGATTTACGAGCGGAACAAGCGTGTCCGCCCAAGGCGGCGAGCACGGCGAGCACTGTTGAGATGCATAGCTTGGCTGGCCCCTGGCCCCCTGAGCGCATGGCCAGGGCTGCTGGTGCGAAGGGTCTGTAACATAGTCTTTTTGGCGTGGTGGTAGACTTGGAACCGTAGCAGCGGGCGTGCTAGATGCGAACCAGGAAAGGTGCGTCAGGGCAGCAGAATCGGTCTTTGGGAGGCGCTGGCGAGAGTGCTAGAGTGGGAGAGTGCTAGAGTAGGGTGCTTAGGGTGCTATGGCTGCTAAGGGTGCTAAGGGTGCTATGGCTGCTATGGCTGCTATGGCTGCTATGACATGACCTCGAAAGACGATCATTGCGGTCCCGGCAAAGATTTGGTGGGCTGCTTTAGCGCTGCATCTCTGAAAGGCTCATCCGTTTCCGCGGGTTTGACCATTTTTGTTTTGACAAGACCGCCCGGCAGAAACGCCTGAACCACCTGAACCACCTGCTAATCTGGTCCCAGCGCTGCGACTCTCCCTGTCACGCCTGTTCAGTCTGCGAGCGCCGGTTGCTCGACACACCAACGCCGCCGCCGCCGCCCACCACCGCCCGCCAGTGGCCGCCCACA
>KV750856.1:11939-33489 GCA_001692915.1 Glonium stellatum
TCGCCAGTCCCCACCGACAGCGATGGTGTGCGGGTATGCTGCTCGCACGGCGCTGCTATGGTGCTGCCATCAATTTTGACATAGCGCCGCTGACGGCTACGACCAACTGGTTTCGGCTGCTGGCCCATCTTCCCCGATGGCAATTTGCCTCTCCAGAAATCATCTGGTCTGAACAATACAGCATTGCCCACTTGTCAGGGGGAAGGAAGCATCCCCGGCTGGACGATCAAGGCCATGGACGAGCGACGAGTCAGTGTCGGCCCGCAAATTCTGGAGAACGTCCAAGCGGGCAAATAACGTGGCCTCTCCCCTCTGATTACGGGCCAGCTTTGCGAAGGCAAATGGCAGCGCACAATAGAACAGCCGCGATAGTCCCGATCACACAAAATGGCGGTGAAATAGTGCTGAGAAAGTGGAAAAGTGAAAAGTGATCATACAAATAAGAAATGCTCGTTGCCCGACTCGACGGCAGAGGGCATCCTCGACGTGCTTGCGCCAGCAGCCCGACTCGGTTCAATTGGGCAACCCAGGGCTCAGGAGGCATGCAGCATGGTGCGATGATGCAAGAGAGTCTGTCTGGCAGGTAGGCATGCCCTTGCCGTCTATCAATGCAGCGATGTCTCTGGTGTCCGGCTGGCCGCGTAACGTCAACACCATCACCCACGAGAGACGGCGATGCCCTAGCCGCCCTTCTGCGCCGTTTGCCTGGCGAGATGATGCCGGTAGGGACCGGCCAAGCGGGTTGCCAGAGCCCAATGGGCCATCAGCTGACTCTTGCGCACTCGCCGTGAATCGTGGGACGGGGCGCAAATCGCCCAGCGTGGAGCCCCGGGAGCCCTTCCGTCGCGTGTTGCCAGCTGAGTGAGCAGCCGGACGGCTTGGAGTGGATTTGCCGGAGCTGGTCAGGAAGAGGCAAGAATGCAGCAAAATGCAGGAAAATGCAAAGCACAACGGCCGTTCTTGGTCGCTACAGAGCTGTATCCACACTGCATCCGATGCGGCGGTGAGGCAGGAGGTAAGGCTGGAGCTGCAATTGGTCGAGCGTGGCTTGCATATCCCCACGCGAGATTGACAAGATGGACAGGGGCCCAAAAAGCTTTGAGACGACCAGTCTTTGCCAATCTGCCAGTCCACCAGCGCGGTTGGGACGGCGCAGATGCAAAAAAGGGAGCGGACCTGCCACCGAGGCTGCCACAAGCCTGCCACAGGCATGCCACAGTACTTGCAATGGAGATGATGCTCGCTCGGCTGTGACGCCAGGCCTGGGTGGCAGGGGGTGGGGAGGCTGTGATTGCTCTGCTCGGCGGCGACTGATATCAAGCTACTAGGTAGATAGGGCCTTGGATAGACGTGGATAGATAGACATCCATGGAGCAAGGGCATGGAGTCGCATGGAACACACATGGAGCGCCGGCACCGCCAGCACCGCCAGCGCCGCCGTTGCGTCCGGGCTCCTGTCGCGGTAAGCCCAGGGCCCGCATTGAGCTGCGAGCAGGTGACCTGACCAGCTCCCGGCAGTCTGGTAACAGATTTCTCCGATTCGATCGGCCGCTACTTCAATTCGAACGTCACATTTGCAACGCGAACCCGAAAAACACTGCCTCCGCCGTCGAACGCGCTTTTCGCCCGGCCACCCGCCGCAATTTCTTTGTCTTGGATCCCGCTCGAGATGGCACTCGAAGGTCCTGGTTCGACGTCCTGCTCTTGATCATGCTCTCCATGCTCTCCATGCTCTCCATCATGCCCTCCCTCCCCAGCCCATCCTGATGATGCCTTCGACGCCGCCAAATCTGCCAGCACATCCTCTCCCTCGGTTCCACAGCAGGCAAACCGGCCATGTCGTGCCCGAGGACGAATGGTGCGGCGAATGACGCGGCGAATGATACGGCGCTTTGGCAGCTCGGCGGGCCAGCAACGTGCCCATTCGGCCAGCCGGCCAATTGGCAAATCGGCATCAACCTCCCCCGTCCATGTCTCAATTGCGTGCGGCTGCTGTGGGTGCGCTGTGGGTGCTGCTGCACGGAGCCTCGTTCCGCCGCCGCTCTTCCGCTCCCATCGCAGCGGAAGAATTGTTGCACAAACGGCCAACGGGCGCCGATGGACTGGGCACGAGGCTCTAGTTGGCAAATGCTCGCATGGGCGGGATTCAAACTCTTCTTCCGCCTGGACATATGGGCCCCTCTCCGAAAAATCGCGATCATAGCCCGGCACACCAGATGGCCACGAAAACACGACAGGAGGGGCCTTGGGCTTTGTCGGGATGCTCTATCCAATCCTATCTACCAATTCATTGTGGAAGACTGGCCGATTCGCACGTCTAAAGCCTTTCGCAGAATGCAGTGCTGCCTTAATGGACAATCTTAAACACTTAACTCTACTGGGTCCCGTGGCCAACCCGCAGATCACAGTCGTACAAACGCTAATTCCTCCATGCGAAGATGAAGTTTGCCTTGTCGTATGCACTGTGACAATATCTAAAGCCTGCAAGAACCTTCTTCTTCTTCACCGGTCAGGGCATACCACATCCGTAGATGTCATGTGTTCCCTAGTTTGAATTTACCCGCAGAAGAAATTTCTCGAAACTCAAACGCTGCTGTGAGCATGCAGCCATGTTGATACCATGTGGTTCGTATTTGGAGTTGTGTAATTTTTGCCTATACCGGGCGATTCCGTACATCCCTAGCCCATTGTTATGCTGAGTCATCATGCATCACCAACTCCCTTCCGTTCCTCGAAGATGTATCAAGTTGATCAGACACGCCAATATGCCTCTTCCTGAATCCTGCCCAACGCTTCTGTCCTTCCGGAAGCAAAACTTGCTTGTGGAATTGTAGGTTGCTGATTCCGGCCCTGGCATCGCCCCATCTGACCGCCTGTTAGCTCTAGCTTACGACATGCCCGTCTGGACGGTGTCTTCGTGAGCATCACTCCGGGAGATCCCACTCTGTGGGTAGGAGTCATCTTCGTGCGCAAAGGTATTCTCCACCAGAAAATGCTGTGTCGCTGCCGGATGATTGCCCGAGTTTTCCAACTGTTGTGATTCGCCTCCAGCATGCCACCTCATCTAGTTGTGTTCGAGAAAATACGTTCATAACTCAGTCCCCATGGTAAAACCAACTGACTTGTCTCCGGTGAAGGTCCGTACTCTCCCGCAGTTCTGCGCTTCCAAATATCTTTCCCTCCAACTTACCCCGCTTTGCCTCCACTTGTGACTTTCTCCACCGATGTTTTCCACCCCCTCCTCACACCACTTACAACCTACACCTACACAACCGGCTCATCCGACACTGATACTGTGAGCGCCACCGATGAGGAACGGTTACCTCCTGGAGGATTCAGCTTACGTCACGGGTTCCCGCATTGGTTTGGCCGCGCTCGGAGAAGCGCCGCTAGCTCCCGCAATGTTAGTGGCTCTGGAGTCGGGACTCCCTCAAGAAGCCAGACGCCAGTAACTTCGGAATTAAAGGGAAACACCATTACTAATGCAGCTCTGTCATACATCTCCGCGAACACAGCGGGAACTATTTCTGTCGCTGCGGTATTACGGTATATCCAATCAACCTTCAGTGACGAATCCATCCTAGACTCCATCCCACTAGAGGCCGCAGCAAATCCGGGAGCTTATCATGCGTGGCGAACCTACAGAGCTGGGATTCTGCGGTCGCAGTTGCCTCCTTCACCAAACTCACCGTCAGTTGAGTCGCAAGCAAGCAGTGTTGGGGTTCCATCAGCCGGTAGTCGTACGTCGGAAGGATCAATGATCGGCAGAACTCGTCGCCCTGGAGAATGGAATTGGGAAGGAGTATGGGAGGAGCGGGTTAAGAAAGCAATTAAAGCAAGTTTATCAGAACCCGTACTATATGGTGGTATCGGAGGAGGTGAAGATATGGTATGGTATACACGCCCTTAAGATGTTTTTGTGTGCTCACAAGAGATAGATTCGATTTCTAGATGTGGATGATGAGTCTATCGACAAGATGAGAAAGCAGCTACATGCAGTAACAGTAAAGCTTGCTGAAGCCTAAAGTTCATATTACAGCAAAGAAACTCGAGTTCAGATCCAGGTATACTTGATCGCCTGCTGGACAGGCGAAATAAATGGTGGTGAAGACTTGCGGAAGGGACGTTCTCCCTGCTTGGAGGAAGTAGAGGTGAAGTGGCACTTTCTGTCCGTCAACTCTCACTAGAAGTGGGAGGTGTCGTTTGTGTACTCAGTAGCTAAGCTCTCTCTAACGTAGCTTCCACTTTTCGATACCCAACTTCCATAGACTTCCTAGAAATCGATCTGGTCATATAAGTTCATTGATCACTCAGTCACTCATATCTCAATTCTAATCAGGTTTTGTTGAGCCTCGGCACAGCTATGCTCAAGCCTACTACAGCTGGGCCCCAGCAAATTAAAACATCTGTTTTAGTCCTTGTGCCTGTTGTTCTCGTTGTCTTCTGTCTCTGCACAGCAATTTTTATTGCTTCCAAAATCCAATTAATCAAGGGTCGCCTACTAAAGATCATCGCTACTATAGACAACCGCCCCGAGAAGTGCAATAGAGCCTCACCCATCAGCGCAAAAAATTCTTACGAGCTCACCGAACAACCCATCCCAGTCGATCAGGAAGCCGCCCTTCACGTTTAGATCAGGTATAATATAGGCATATGCCCGGGCTGTACATTATCATTGAGAGCTCGCAAAATAGACATGTTACAATCTGGGGGCCTCGTTGTTGTCCCTTCCTGTCAGCTTCATCCACAACCTCTACGTTCTGTTAAGCACAGACCTCTGAGAGGAGTTACACATTCTCGGCGAATCTCTACCACACTATCAAGAAACCAAGGACTAGATGGCTTTCTCGGAGGCCAAGATCTATCTCGACATGCCCCTCTATCTTCGACGCTGCCCTCCACAGAGCGGGTACCCTCCGATATTCCAGAATCAGATACAGAGGCTAGCAGAAGTGAACCCCAGAGGGTAATCAAACGGAAGCCTAGTGACCTACCATTAAAGATCCGTAAAACGCGAGGGAGCCGCTCATCTGAGACTGACTCAAACACTAGCATTCCCAGCAATTCATGTCATAACGGTTTTATCAATGGAACTACCCAACCTGGCAGTGTTGAAGGCCTTCAAAAATCATATTCACGCAATCTCATTCCATCAACCCCGCCACCCAGTTATTCACGACCAAGTTTTCAACTTGGTGAAACGAAATCCAGTAGTACATTACAAACTGGGAGAGAAAACATTTCTAACTTTGCAACACATCACTTGAGCCCTTCGGAATTAACCGAGAGTCCGCTGCGAACAACACCCAAGAGACATCCATCTGTCAAAAGACGAGTGTTCACGAGAATGCTAGGCGGTCTCCAGCCCAGACCGAAGCTAACATCCCCGCGTCGAAATGGCCAATCTGATGGCAGCCTCTTCAGAAGGCTCTCTGGCAAAAGCGAGTCGAATAGAACTATGAGATCGAAGAGTTTCAGAGTAACTACTCCATCTTCTGATACACTTTCGTCCAGCCAAACAGCCTCTGAAGCGCCATCCAGGTACGTGATCTCCTTTGTGCAACCTAGTGGCGCACGTATCTCTACAGTATTCTGCAACTTCTTAGGATAAATTGCTGAGCCTATGACGCAGTCCGTTTACCTCTGAGATCTGTCTGGCGGCTCCTAGGCCTCTCCCAGCTTCTCCCACAGCAGAAGGAAGTCTACTTCTAAAAACTAACAGGACGAATCCGTTGAAGCCTTCAGCTGCCATTGCTCGGACATGCCCAACCCCAGCGCCAGTCTTGAATTTAAACTTAAAGTTCCTTCCTGAAACGGAATACTTGGAAGCTACAGTGGAGAAATCTTTTTGGGTTGCCATCGAAGTCGAAGGAAGCGTCAGCTCAACCTATTCGGCGACATTCGATGTCCAATCTTCCTTCGGCTTAGATGTCATAGTGGTCATTGATAACTCGTATGTGTCCGCTGTAATATGAATGGCATCAACACTGACACATGAAAGGCAAAATGCGTCGCAGGAATGTTTAGATAATACATGCAGGTTTGTCCTCCTCCTAGCCAACATGTTGTCGAATCCAGAAGATAGGCTCGCAGTGTTTTGCACCAGCTGCCAACATCGTGCTCAGAAATCCAGTTCTCTAACTGGCTGCCAACTACATCCTCTTAATGCACCATGCCTAGAGGCTTTAAAGGAGGAATTGCAAGCCATTAAAGAGGGCCCGATCCTCTCCCCTCGCCAAGGTGTGAGGCTAGGTGCGACCGTAAGTGCTGCAATTCGTGTCCTCTCTGAACCTAACACTATCGGATCTCGACCCCTACGCTGGAAAGGAAGTACAGTCTTTGTCTTCTCTGCCAACCCGACTACGTGTTTAGATATTGCCCCCCTATTTCCTTCTACTCACATCCATCTTGTGAACCCAAGCGTTATACCATTTCCTATGGAGCGTGGGGTATGCCAAACCTGGAACGTCCCATTTGCCATGTCCAATCTATATAATTGGACTCCTTTGAATATCGAGAACTACGAGTCTATACCGGACCGCTTACAGCAAGTAGTTACGCATGCTAGAGGTCGGGGTTCAACCGGCGACATTTCGGACGTATCCGTCAAGGTTGTGCCATGCCATGGATGTCAGATTGAAGGAGTCCTTGGAGATTCCGCGAAAAGAACACTGAAGCTAGGCCAAAGCTTCTCTCTGTTTGTTCGGGTCAGGCCAGACATGACTACGAATCGAATGTCACCTCGACCTGCGGGTGATACCACCCCAAAACAAAACTCCCAAATTGACCACGCCTTTGCGGAATTAGAACAGCTTCTTGGTGAAAAAGAATTATCGCTGTTCACAGTTCGAGTAATATACAAGCATTCCCTCTTTCCGTCTAACAGCGTCATCATTACTGAGGAGACTTGTAAGACCCGTATACTAGATCGTACCGCTATGTGGGGTGTACCAGATTTCAAAACCAGTAATTCACGAAACAGCCGTGCAAGAGCAGAGCTTCATAGGAGATTAGCATTTTTCATTGCTACGCACAGCACTCCAAAAGAGGCCCTTAGCGAACTGGATAGAGTTTTTACTGGACCCACTCGACACACAGCATGTCCACAATTTGTAGACTCTGTTCGGAAGGAACTACATCATCAGCTACTAGTTCTCGGACACCGAACTGTAGCTGAACCACCAAATCCGATACCTGGTAACTACCAAGATTGCTTTCCTTGTTTAGGCCGGTTCTCCTTCGAGGCTGTCGAAGGGCAATTTCAGAAGGTCAGTCTAGGGCCAGAACTATCTAAAGCAAGGTCGCCTTCTGGATCTCCCGCAACTGTTATACATCAACGGATCACGGAACACACAGAACCAGAAGAGCCGACCGACCAAGCAACCCAGATTTGGAGACATATGCGCAAAGACTCTAGAGTGCGTCAGAAACCGGCGAATAGTTCGACTGAGAGTATAGTTAGGCTGGAAAATGCCGATGAACGAATACGCGAGTTGAGAAAGCGAGCAATTCAGAATAAGAGAAGCGTCGGTGCGGACACATTGAGAAGTCTGGCACTCGCTGGCCCTGCCGCTTTCGAAGGGGTAAATGCCCCATGGCTCTAATGTCGATACTATTTTTCTTTAACAATTCTGTTCGCGTAGCATACTTACCGGGTATTCATGTTTAGTATTATACCGGATTGGGACTTCTTCGTTCGTGGGCGTACCGTCCTTTGGGGAGGTGAATCACTTGCATAACGAATATAGTTTACGCTTCATCATATTGTTATTGTTAGCTCGGTTGTAGGAGGTGTGAAATCACCCCAGCTGCCTTTCTGTGTTAACGCCGGTCGTTAAGACAAAGGTCATAGAATTATTCGGTACATCACCTTTTTCCAATCCAAGCCCTAAGTTAATAGTTTCTTATTTCGTAGCCGATATTATTCCTAGTCTTGCCTCTTAACACACAAACGTGATTTGGATTTTCTTCCTGTCTTTGACATTTGCCTTCGGAACTGTCTCTCTATAACAAAAGCGCCAGGCATGCGTTCTGGATTCAGATAGATTGTATTGCCTTGTGGCTTGCACTAGATAAACAAGTTAGTGCAAACTTGATCAAGTTATTGTTTTATCTGGACGTATGTATGAGTTCATGCTCCTCACTTTTGCTTTTTCCTTCATCAGCTCCCAAGAACCTGATTATCTGAAATTGTTATAAAAATCAAGATACCATAATATCTCTGAGCACAGATGGCAAGATTTAACGTTACGCCGTCTGCTCGACATAGTATTGACGATGAAGAGACCCGCGACCCACTTGCCCGCTCACCAACTCAATTAGATCGCCAACAGGAGCATTCTGTGCCTCAAAAAACCACCTATGTCCCTCATACTACTGAACAGCCACATTATACACCGACTCTCTATCCCAATGAGGGTATATCAGACAATGCTAGAGTCCCTAGCTCGAAATTCTCACTAATGCCTACCTTACCACTGAAATATGCGCCGGACTGCACCCTAAATCAGCCAAACACCACAAACAGCCAAGGCGCTACCAATACCCAGCAAACCGATCCGAGAGAAAGATCCAACTGCACTGCTATCGGTGGAGTTGGGCCAATAATACACCCCCGCCTGGCACTTAGGAACGCTCCGCCCGTGATTCTTCCGCCGCCGGCCCCATCCACTCCTTCCCAACCGCCCTCCACCACGGCTCCAGAGCCCGTGTCTGCTCCGTCGAGCACCGAGCGTTCTCGAAGGTTGGAAAATTACCTCTGGCGGAGAGGGGAGAGGCGCTTCCCTCCGCCACCAGAATCTGCCACCGTTGTGCCAGTGATTTGGCGTAGAAGGGGTGGGATTTCTGCGGTTCCGGGAGGTTCTATGATATGTAGTGTGGGTAGGTGTTTTGATATGGAGCCGTTGCCAGATCAGTCACCGAGCTTGTCTGATGAAGGGGATGAGGATTATGAAGACGAGTGGATTAGGCCGTATAGCATTGCGGGGAAGCCACTTTAGTTCAGTGGGATTGGTGTAGCTGAAGAGAATGGGAGGTGGGGGGTTCATTTTGGAGAAGAGGGCATGGTGGAAATGGAGATAGTAGAGTATTGGATTGAGACTCTGTAGAGGTGAAAGCGGGTATGAAATATGCTTCGTGTGTGATATGCTGTAAGAAGCTTGAGAATCGGAATGGTTATGCATATTCTATTCTGGAGTTTGATGAATCTTCGTCGTGTCCGTCTGTGCGTAAAATGCATAACTACGCGACTTTGCGTGAGCCGTTGAAGATCTTCAGACCGGCACATGCAATAAAAATGGCTATTGAGATGTGTCTTAGTTAAAAGAAATTAGGAAAAGGCATGATCTCGTTAGAGAAATGATCCAGCCCAGTAAACCTTTGTTCGAGAGTCTCCAGTGTATTTAAAATAAGTGTTTCATCGTAGGGATGATACGGATTGAGCCTCAATCTTGATACGAAACTCATAGGTAACGGATGTGGAGCCCCTTCCTAGATATTAGTATAGAGTGGTGTCGATATCTTAATGAACTGATGTGAAAGTTTCCTCTCGACCGCGATCTTCTCCTTTAATTGTCTTTCCATCAGGAGTCTTAATGCCTCTATTGATCCTGCAGAATGTTGTCAGCCCGTTACGAAGCCCTTGCCTATGAATGCCTAACACGATTGCATGCCATATTAATAACTGACGATCTTTATTCTAAGATTTTCGTAGTACATCCTTGCGATATTGTGGCAGCAGGAAAATTATTATGTGCGAGGTGAGAAGATTGCGGAACTCAAGAGAGGGAGAATTATGACTAGGCTGATTTGCTTGATACTAGATGATCTATGATGGTATCTGGAAAACGCAAGCATCCAATGCATGACATCTATATACCCAATGACGGGTCTATAATTGAGTTAATCTCAAGTGTGAAATCGTGCATTGATGCACATAGATTGAAAGTGGTGGGGAATGCAATGGGCCCGGGCATCTTGGCACATGCAGCGGGCCGAATCACATTGCGTCCAGACTCGGGAGGGACATCGCGGTGAGCAATGCAAACACCCATTGCCTCCGCATCTTACCAAACCTCTTGACTGTTCACTGCAACGCTCTCTACGTGGTCTGAAAAAGACAACCTTTCACCGTAATTTCTATCTATATCACCTCCAAATCATTGCTCTTTCCACGGATACTATTTCACGCATTGAACTCACTTCGGGCAGCAGCCCCGCCATTATTTCACTCACTCCGGCAAGCCTATATAGAGCCTCACGCGGGCACATATTTTCCTTCTCCGCTATCAATAAAATCTGATTAACAGGGGACCTCCGACTTCTTCTGAAAGGACCACTCCCGCCCGTCGACCTCGTTCATCTCTCTCGAAAGCATCATAGCATAGTACCGCACACGCCGCGAGCATGGCACAATCGTCCGCCGCAGCAGGTCTACTAGGCCGCCAACTCAAGCAGATGCAAACGGACAAGGACATACCCGGCATAAGTTGTGGGTTAGTGGATAACAATGTTTTCGAGTGGGAAGTCATGCTTATGATCAACGACGAGTGTAAATTTTACGGAGGTGCGTGATTCCCTCCTACACCTAGGCACGCACCAGTCTCGTGGAGGAAGATTCTATGGAACCAAAAGCTATAGGAAGAGGAGCCGTGAAGGTTAACAACAGAGTACAGGTGGATTCTTCCGCGCTCGCCTCACATTTCCACCGGAATACCCGCACCTGCCGCCGAAAATGAAATTTGAGACGCCCATATTCCACCCAAATAGTAAGGCTTGGACCCCGCCTTTTTCCCCAGATTCCCTCGCCACCACGCATACGTAAGCGTTCTCTAACATCTGCTCCAGTTTACAAATCTGGCGAGGTCTGCATTAGCATCCTGCACCCACCTGAAGAAGACAAATACGGTTACGAGTCTGCAGCCGAGCGGTGGTCACCTGTACAGACTCCTGAGACTATCCTGCTGAGTGTCATCAGCATGCTCTCGAGTCCGAATGACGAGAGCCCCGCGAATGTGGAGGCGGCCGCGCTGTGGCGTGACGATCCGAAGGAGTTTAAAAAGCGCGTGAGGAAATGTGTTAGGGATAGTTTAGAGGCCGACGCGTACTGAGGCTAACTAAGAAACGAGGGAGGAACGGAGGAATGAAAGAGGGGGTTGGATAGGGTAGAATGTCATTCTGGGCAATGTGGATAGTGTATGGAGGGGCTATGGGAGGCTAAGCCTAATTGCTAGGCGTGTGTTTACGACATGCTACATGTTCTAGGTGTTTGATGAGGAGTTTTGATTGCATTTTAACAAACACCTCCTTTTTGTTCAGAAGCTTGGTTTTCTAGTGCGTGGCATTAGTTGTTCATTTTGGTCATCTCAAGCCCTCTAATTATCTTAATCTGGGAGATATATCCGGGGAAGCCCGCAAATTCAGAAGTACCAATTTCTATTACCCTCTGGTATTATCACACCTTGCACGCATCTCTAGTCTAGACCAAAAGTAGCCAGGAGTCACATGTCAGGGGTCACTAATACAGTGCAACTTCAGTAACCGTTATGATGTTACGTCCGGATGTGTCCTCGAAGGAGGGAAGCGGAATTCATAGATATCATACTACTGACTTCACGTCGAAATCGAAATCAAAAGCACGCTACATAACTATAGGTAAAAAAGATCTGAAGACCGATAGTCGTATCCACCAACTCCATGTCCCGGATCTTCCAGATTAGTCCTATCAAGACATTATCCAATCTTTCTACAGAGCTTATCACGCCAGCGCACCCATCGGATCCCACAAATCCAGCATCTTTGGCTTCTGCTCAAGCACTTTCCTCACGGCAGGGCTTACAACAGCTGGATCAACAACAGCCTGATAAACGAACTCGTCCATCCACGCGTCACTCATGACAAAGTACCCGTCGGTGCCTGCATCCTTCGACCACGAGTTCTCGACACGCCAGCGCACCGGCTTCCCGTCAACGACGTGTACCGCCGTCAGTACCATGGCGTGCGTCATGGCGCTCTCGCCTGTCATCAGCCTCTCGGCCTTCTTCATGCCGAGAGTGACATTGAAGCCGAGCTCGTAGTCGAAGAGATCCGTGTCCATGATGCCCTTGGTTGAGTCGCTGTACTTACCGACGTCGGAGCCGAAAAATACCGGGAACCCACGCTGCAGCATTGCGATGCAGGCTTTCTTCATTGTGGACATATCCACATTCACGTAGGTGATCGGGCGCCCTTCCCAGACGTTGCCGAGGCGACTGACAGAGAGGAGCCGGTTGTAGGAATTGCGCGGGTCGTTGACCAAGCTGAAGAGTGCATGGACATTTGTCCCCCCGAGCGCTCGCACGGTACGGCTGTCGGATAGTTCTTTGGCGAAGGCGGTCGGGCGCGTGCGCACGCTGCAGAAGGTTCCGTCACGGTCATAGAATTCCCAGGTAAAAGCTTTGGAGGGTGATGGTGGTGGGCCGAGCATCAGTGTTAGGATGAGATGAATTTCGCGCAGCATTTTCTCTTTGACAGCCCCGAGCGAGGATTTGAGGACTGTAGGATCGGTTGAGTCTGAAGAGGAGGCGAGCGAGCGAAGGCGTAGGGCGTCTTCACGCAGTTTAGTTGTGATGAGACGGTCCATGGAGGATGAATTCATCGCGTTATAGGAGTCCGGATATAGCGTTTGCGGCACCAGTCCGTATTTCTGAACTAGATTGGCCACCATATCCCATTGCCCGCCGTCTCCGACTGGGCTTGCTAGCAGCGCTTGAAGGAGGCGCCCATCCAGCGGCTCTTCAACAGTATCCAGGATGTTCTCGAGGAAATAATTTGCCTTTTCCATCTTGTCCCAGTAGAAGAGGTATGACTGAGACAACTCGAATTCTTTGAGTCGATATTTCTTCATGATAGCGACGCGGAAGACATTTGTGGAAGCAAATAACCAGCAGCGGCCTGAGGAGCGTTGGTTTGTGATGGGAGAGCCCTCAAGAGGAATCTTGATGTTGAAGGTTTGCGTGTCCTTGATAGCGGTTGCGCGAGAGGTGAGGATGGAGGATGTTGGGTTAGAGGAAAGCGCTGCTAGTGCAAGGCGGTTCTTTGCAGCAATGGTCAGTTTTATGCAACATATTATGGCGTACTATAGGGGGGTTAACTACCTTGGAGTCTTCCATAAGTTCCTTCTCCCATTCCTCGGCCGCTGCGATGGAGATGTCCTGCTTGTGTGGGGCAACGGATGTGTATTTCGGAGCTACAGGAATAATAGAGGTTGGTGATAGGACTCCTCCGGGAGAACCATATTATCTGTATACTTACGCGCTTCCCCTTTGATGTAGATGTAGTCCTTCTCAACAATTTCCATCTCGTTGCGCAATTGCATTGCTTGGAGCCGCTCAACGAGCTTCTCGTGAACGGCTGATTCGGGAATTTTGGACTGAGCGTAACCCATGGTGGCTGATCGATGCTAGGATAAAAGGGGACGAAGGGAGATCTATAGCTAGGAGTACGGTGATTGAGATAAAGAGTGTTGAGGGGGTTGAAGTGTCAGAGGTCAAAGGGTGGCCTGGAATATCTCCGTTGTCTCGCGGTAGGGAGCATGGACCAAGTACCGCGATAGCTTATCGGCCCCCCTAGTGGCGCAGGCGGGACGAAGGCTGGGGAACTTTAAGGCAGGGCAGGTTGGTGGAGACCGAGGGATGATCGAGATTCCGTTTTAGCCCAACGCTTACTCTTGCTTCAACCTCATTAATATCCAATGTACACTCTGAAATGATCATTTACTGTCAATGCTGCCGTTCTTCATCAGCCCAAGGCAGTGATTGCCAAGAACATTGAAGGGATGGAGATTAAGATTTTCATAAAGAATACGGGGCTGGGTGCGAACGCCCCAGTGTTCCATGTTTCCACCACGGAGCGGCACAGGGCAGCCTAGGACGAGGGACTGGCTGCTTCTCCCCTTGTGCTTCTCTTTCCGCCTTTCCTCCTCTTCGTTCTTAATAGTCCAGAGAGTCCAGCTGCTCAGAGAATCAATCGCTTTTCTCTAGCACTGCGTGCCTCGCGTTCCTTTTGCTGAACGCCGTCAATCGCTTTTCACGCGTCTCTCGTTTTTCGCAGCATAGCCTTTCCTATCCCGAAATCATGGCTAGTCGACCGAATACCCCGTCGCCATGGAAGAAGCGAATTCTGATACCTTTCTGGATTATTCGTCTGGTCCTCATGCTTATAATTATTGGATTTTATGCTTGGGCTCTTCATTATGCTGCGAATAGAACAAGTACACCTGCAATAGCGTAATTGTCCTTCCAGTCTTCTCACATAGTATATTGCTAATAGCTTATATATAGTGTTATTGTCGTCTTCATGCTCCTCTTAGTTATATGTGTACTACTCGATGTTCTTGCTATTCTTATGTTTGCCCGGGATGCTCTGAAGCCAACGACATTCCTCATCTTCAACGTTATACAAACGGGGATATGGTTCATCGTCATACTTTTGGATATTGTCGCAATAGTCCGAGGGGCTAGATGGAGTGGCCTGATTGGCAGCATAATTGTATTGTAAGTCTCAGGTCTTGAGATTGAGAGGCCTGAATTCTAATGCTAGGCTAGTTTGTCATTCCTCGGACTACTTATATACGCAGCCATTGGCTATCG
Source organism: Glonium stellatum (assembly GCA_001692915.1). Lineage (NCBI taxonomy): Eukaryota > Fungi > Ascomycota > Dothideomycetes > Gloniales > Gloniaceae > Glonium > Glonium stellatum. The sequence goes on from KV750856.1 coordinate 26,567, forward strand.
TCGCGAAAAGGCAAATGCTAGACGCGGGCAATACGCTCCAGCCGTCAACCCAGCCAATGCTCAAGTCCAGCCACAGCAATTCGGATATACAGCTACCGCCTACCACTCTCAAACAAGCGGATATATACAACCGCAGCCACAACCACAATACCCTCCACAAGCGGGTGCCGTTTCTAGTTACTATAGTCCGGGACATCAGCAACCTCAAACCTACCAGTTAGGTCACGCCCACCAGCCGCAAGTACCCCCCAACCCTTTCCTGGATCCTGTTCCTACTAGCCATCCACAGACGCATCACGGTAGTTATGCTTAGTTGGGTTCTTATGTACAACGGCTGAGGGCTGAATCTGGACACAAAAATTGGACATTAAATTTGGTTATGAAGGATTCCAGGATTTTGCCATGAGAGCAAAAGATCAGGTTGCTAGGCAGTCAGATATCAATTTTTTTTTAGTTGGAGATGGCTCATAATATGTCTTGCTAGATCAAGGCGTTTTGGGATTAAGCTTGTGGCATTAGACTGCTGACCGGTCCTACTCGCTAACTTGAAGTTTTGGGGGATGCAGCTTCTTTGCGAGAATTCAAAATCAACTCACCACATTGAATTGGCATGGTATAGTATTGAATTCATATCATGACAATTTATCAAGTGGTTACTTGAAGAGCTCCGGTATCGGTTATCTCAGCGCTACGCATATACTTTAAACGCTTTACCAAATTAGTGCAACGCTCTTCTAGGGCGACAACTCCTTTTGTTCGGTATTTATCATACTAACCGATTATATTTTAGTAAAATCAATGATGCCTCGGCTTTTTGCGCACCTAGTAAGAGATCCTATGTATTCGTTGCTTCGTTTGTTAGCTCAATATCTGTTTCCCCGCGTTACGTCACGCTCCGAGGTTGGAGGTCCGAGTTCGGTATAAGGGCGGTGGTAGACTATTTAATCTGTTTATCTCCATAGAGACCTACTCAAGTCTTTCAATTCCAATACACCAATTTCCAAAATGACTACGCAGCAAGTTCAGTCTCGAGGCATATTCCACGGCCTTCCAGTTTTTCCCGAACATATCGGAGGTCTCACAGCAATCATCACAGGCGCGAATGGCATATCGGGATATCACATGCTCCGCGTTCTAGCGCAGGACTCCAAACGCTGGAGTAAGATATACTGTCTCTCTAGAAGACCTCCGGCGATTCCAGAAGGACTCCCGCAAAATGCGGAACACATTGCACTTGATTTTATGAAGAAACCCGAAGAGATTGCAGAGACTCTCAAAGAGAAAGGGATAAAAGCGTGCGCTTTCGAAGAACTCCTACTTGAGGTTGCTAATGATAGGTAGAGATTATATCTTCTTCTACTCATACATCCAACCTCCGCCGAAAGAAGGACAAGGCCTGTGGTCAGCTGCGGAAGAGATGGTTAGAGTCAATAGTACGCATACGATCCCCTCGTATTGTTCAGAGCAATGAATAATGATTAACATAATATGGCTAGCCATACTACTCTCCAACTTCTGCGAAGCGCTCCCCCTCGCCTCGATTAAACCCAAACGAATCCTCCTGCAAACTGGTGCCAAAACCTACGGGTTAATCTCTTGCCGCCTTTTTTTTTATCATAGGTCTAACCGCACACAGCATGCACCTTGGACCTACCTCCGTCCCGCAGGAAGAATCCGATCCGCGCGTGACGCTTGAGCCCAACTTCTACTACGCACAAGAAGATTACTTGTGGGACTTCTGTGCTAAACAATCAATCGGATGGAACGTCGTCTATCCATCCTTCATCCTTGGCGCAGTCCCCGATGCCGCTATGAATGTCTGCCTGCCTCTCGGCATCTACGCTGCAGTATGCGCGCATCTCGGCGAGCCATTGGAATACCCATCAGACCTAACCGCTTGGGAGAACACCCAGTGCCAGAGCAGTGCAATGCTAAATGCATATCTGATGGAGTGGGCTGTGCTAACTGAAGCGGCACTGAATGAGAATTTTAATGCGTGTGATAGTAGCGCATTTACATGGGGAAAGTTTTGGTCGAAGCTTGCAGGTTGGTACAGTGTAGAGTGCGGGATCCCGGATATGGATCCGGGAGCGTATAGCGAAAGAACATACCCACACAATCCGCCACCGAGAGGGTGTGTAGCTCACCCCTGTCTGTATTGTATCGGATTTTGTCGAGCTCTGGCTAATGCGTTCCCCTTAGTTTTGGACCGCCGGGAAAGATACGTAACAAGTTCGTGCTCGCAGAGTGGGCACGCCAGCCAAAGGTTGCGAAGGCATGGAAGGAGCTGGCGGAGCAGCACAAGCTTGTGAGTAATGAACTTTGGGATATCGACCGCATCTTCCCGTTCACAGACGCTGCACTATCGGGCACACATCTAGATATGAGGTATGTAGACTGGTTCATCCAATTATTATTCTTGGATGGAAGGGAGGCTGACTATTCGATTTGCGGCATAGCATGGATAAGGCCCGCAAATTGGGGTGGCATGGTACAGTTGATTCATCTGAGTCCATCCACGAGGTTCTAAAGGAGTTTGCGAAGTTGAAGATGATTCCCCCTGTACCAGCATAGGCTTCTTGGTGCTTGCTAATTCCATGGCCATGTCTTGTGTCCTGATAGTAGTCTAAGCGTAGGCTAATGGCGTGTAGCAGATGCTCAAGGCATTATGCAAGATCAAGAGGTGGTTTTCCTAGCCTTTATGTTTAATCACACTATCAGCAATGACTTCGGATCTTAAGCAGAGTCTGTCCGTTTTCGTGGTGAAGTCACAAGAATGCCCTGACTTGTCCAAGGTAACCATAAAGTACTTTTGCGTTTTATTCCAAAATGCTTTAGGGGCATGGGACGTAGTCAGGAAGTGTAGCGAATTATATCATTCCATATGGTGGAGGCCATACCGTCTGTTCCAAGGATTCATTGACTACTTTTTACATTCAATTTCCATAAAATTATTCACCCTCCCAATTGTTCTTCGTAGCATTAATTGAGCTAAGGTAAGTCTTAACCGTCAGCTTTCTTGAGTTGAGTGGTAGAGGCATGCCTCCTACGAATAGTATATGATATAGTGCGCAATGAAAATTTTCCTTTGTGTCAGACCTATCGCAGGTTTATTATTTTTTTAAAACTTCTTTGTTACCCCCCAGGTCCCCTGTCACGGTGGCAATCCCTCTTGCTCTGTTTTTCCGTAGCACTAATAGACAGCCTCGTATGTCGAGTTCGGCACAGGTATCAAGAGGCATTTGATGGTCCGGCTTTCTCACATCGAGCATTCTAGCAAAGAATCAATGAAGAGCATTAGACAGAACTTTGGCGATTCATAAACACCAGCTCTGCCATTATACAAGCCCGGTACAGGCTTTCGCAAGAGCTCTCGAATTCCGTTTCTTAACGGTTTACATATCGTATTGCAATTTGCGGTTTTTATATTTGCTGAAAGCCGGAACGGCCACCACCTTCCTTGCATTCATCCTTACTCACTACACACTCATCACAAAATTCAGTCCTTTCTATTCTTTACCGCATCCTAGGATCCAAGCCATATAAACCCGAGTTCCATTGACACTCAATTCCGTTTTGTAATGGCGCCTCAGCTTAAGTACCCGTTGCTTGAGGATGAGGAGATGATGGCGCATCTTGATGGCAAAGCCGTTTGCTTTCGGCATCATCTCCAAGTATGTTATGAATGTGGTGTAGACTTCACCTTCACAAGCTTGAACTCTCCAGATGGACCCATGAACACTATCAGCAAGCCTGAAAATGGGAGCGGGAAACCGCCGCTAGAAAACAACAAAGGTGAAAATGAGCAAACATACCCGGTGTCTGTGCTTTCTGGACCAGCCGCAAGGTTTATTCCTCAATGGGATGATCAGATTCTCGGCCCATCAAACGCGATATTACTTCAGAAAAACCACGATAATACTCCAAAGCCAATTTCTCCTTCTAGTGTTATGTTATATGGGTGCTCTGAATGTCAGCTCACTTGGCTAGTCGGCGCGAAAGGGCTATCTGCCGCAACAAGCCACCCTTCGCATCGTACGTACTTCCATCAAGATATCGAAACCAAGAGATCCATAGTTACATTTATGGATGGCGCATGCTACAAAAACGGCTATCCTAACGCCCTTATTGGTGTTGGCGCATTCTTTCAGGAAAACTCTAGATTTAACATCTCAGAAAAAATGGCAATACCAGACAATCAGAAGATTACAACCCAAAGAGCCGAATTATATGCCCTTATTGTCCTCCTACGGAGTGTTCGCATTCACGTTCTCCCTGAACGTCAAGCCAAAGTAACAGAAGTCAGCATACTCACCGACCGGTCGACTATTCATGATACGGTCCGTTTTCGCCTTATTGTAGGTACTAAGTCTAGCTACATTGTCAATGCTCTTTGCGCACACTCCGTCAACTGGGAACTCAACTCTACCGGCTTATTGAGAAACAAGCGTGGTTTTATTATCCATAATTCCTCCGAATTCCTCCAGGTCCAAGAGGAAGTTCAAGCTCTGGCAGACGCTGGTGTACAGGTCCAATATTATCTCGTGAGCCGACAAAATAACACAGCGGCAGACAGGCTCGCCCGGCTAGCGCTGAAGACATGAGAAAGCTGGCGAGCAGAATAGGTCCAGACTATTTTTACTTAACTACTCTAGCCCCCTCACTAATTTTATAGAGTTTATTCTAGTTCAGACTCAATATCTCCTGCCATAGCCATCCTGCTACGCCCAGTCCAAGCAGCACTTTACTTAATTCGTAGTGTTCACCAACTAGATGTCTCCTCGATTAGCCGAACTAATATCTTTCTCTTCTCCCTTCCTAATTTACTAACTGCCATCCTCACGTCATTCGCCATGCCTAGTGGTCCACTAATAACCACAACAGCCTTCTCAAAACTATCACCAAGTTCCCGCTCCAAGACCTGATACACGTCCATCCTTTTACCAACAAAAACCTCTTTGTCAATCCCGTTTAAAACGTCTTGCATCTCTTCCACAATACCGCCACTTCTTGCATCCCAGAAGAGCTTAGACCGACCAGGGTACGAACGGAAAAATGGAATTATCGCAGTAATGCCGACTCCACCAGATATACTAATGAGCAGAGAGTAAGATAAGAGATCTTCATGTGCACCATAAGGTGACTCGACGAGGACTGGAAGGGTTTTCATAGATTGAAGTTGCGTTGTTAATCCTCCTCGAATACGAAGTAGAAACATCAGTCCAATTTTTGTAGGCGATTTCCGCCCCAGATCTCGATCGTCCTGTTTGATTGAGTCGGAGACCTTGGAAGTCGATATTTCGTGAGCAAGACTTTTCTCGACATCGATTATTAAGTCTTCCTTCTCGCTGCTAATACGACTGTTGCTTTGAGTAGGAAGGACAGTCGACGCAATGGAGAAGGGATGGTTTTCCCAAACCCGCCATGTGAGTGTTGGAAAGTACAAGTAAGCATGGCCGCTCTCACTCACACCGTCGATATCAACTCTGATGTAGTCTTCATCTATCACAGTCACAGTAGCAGCTCTTAACCCATTCCGCGCCAGCCCCAGCAACCTTATTACCCTCTCAAAGCCCCAAATCGCAAAAGTGACAAAAATCCACACTTCATAGCCCCATTGATGCTCAAAGCGATAGTAGATGTGTAGATAATACCCCGCAACCACCAGTACAGAGACAACATGTCATGCGAGGAAAAGTTCGTACATCTTCTGTCTCAACGGTAGTATGGATGTTGGCAGTAGGATGGACATGCCAATTACTGCAATAATTCCCCAATACCAATAGGAAAGCTTGCTTTCACTCGAGTGCTGGCCGGTGGCAATATATATCTGCAAGAAGATAGCGGAATGCAGTGCAGCTTCAAGCGTGCAAATCCATGCTACCCATCTGTGAAGGAGAAGAAAAGTTCGATGAGACCAGTTTGTCAGCCAGAGAAGAACACTCTTCCGGCTCGCGTATAATATCAAGAGCGGCAAGTTAGCAAAGCTCAAGACACCCGTGCGATTGGTGACATAGCCTAGTATTTCATCAGAAGAACTTGTGTACCAAGAATTCGGTTCTCGAGATTGAATTCCGCTGGCACAGAGGATAACATTGATGGCGATGAGATAAGCAATAAAGAGGGCCTGACCGCGTGTAGGGACATTTGCAATACCAAAGACTGGCGATTTATGGCGAGATCCAAAGGCTGGAGGATAAATAAAGTAGGAGTCAAATTTAGTAACAAGATACGCGGGCCAAGGGACAAAGCGAAGGAGAGGTAGTCCTATAGGTGTGACGGCGCCAGAGAGGAAAATTACGGGACTATCGAGAGAGTTAGCTTTGCCTTCATGGAGAGGTGTGCCAGGAAAAATTTTACCCGTATCGTTCATGGGTGTCTTCAATCTCCTCAAACATCGTCAGAGCGTTCTAATTCACGATATAATCTTCGTATGCGACTAGACTAGTCTCATTCAGCGGATCACCGCTCACAAGGGTTTTGACAGGCAGTGTTGTCAATAATGTTTTTATTCATTGCCTCATAACGATATATTCATTTATAAGGAGTGATAATGATTGAATAATTTGCCAGTCCTTATAAATGAATATTTATAAAATTATGAATATATGTAGAGACTTAAAGCTCTCGTGGTGCATAAGATAATACAATTAAGGATAAATTTAAACACTTTATTAACGCTTCCCCTACTAACCTTCCTGCTAGTACTACTGCCCTTAATTGGTAGCTTAATCCGAGCAATTGTATAGACTATCTATTGCTCTACTATATAGCTATAGATATTCTATTTATATTATTTATATTATCTAAACCACCTATATTATCTAAACTAGAGCGAATATTTTTAGGAGCCTAAAGGACAATTAGCTGGCAATAAATAAGGCTTGGACCAGCAAATATTGAGCGATCGGAGTGCTTAAAGT
>KV750863.1:8003-20220 GCA_001692915.1 Glonium stellatum
GGGGGCAGAGCTGCTGTCGACGCGAGGGGTGAGAAATTTGGTTGGACACCACTGCTACTGGCTGCTAATAGTGGGCATGAGGGGGTAGCGAAGCAGCCACTTGAAAGTAAAACCGATATTGAGGCGAAAGATAATGACGGCTGGATATCGCTGTGGTTTGGTCTTGGGGCAGGGCATGGGGCCGTAATGAAAGTCCTGCTTGAGAGCAAGGCCAATATTGAGGCAAGGGACAAGAAAAAAGACTGGACGCTACTGCTATAGGTCACTGGAATAGGGTAGGAAGCCGTAGTGCGGCTATTGATTCAGGGCAAGGCCGACATTGAAGCGAGAGATAAAGAGGGCTAGACGGCGCCGTTATGTGCCGCTAAGAGAGGGCATGAGGCCGCAGTGAAGCTCCTGCTCAAAAACGAGGCCAATATTGAGGCTAGGGATAGAGACAACCGGACACCATTGTTGTGGGCTACGATAGAGCGGGAGGAGGCCGTAGCGAAGCCGTTGCTCAAGAACAATGCCAACACTGAAGCCAGAGATAGAGGGAGCCGGATATCACTGTCATGGGCCGTTGGTCGAAGATCTATCGACCAATCCGTGTCTCAAATTTCTTAAGCACCTACTACGAGTGTATAGTTTTTCCCTATCTCGTGAGAAAGCGGATGAATTTATTTGAGCTCCTATATCTGCTAACGCACACTGCAAACCGTACTTCACCTAGCACTCCTGAATTAACATTTGACACACGGCTAAGCTTTAATTTTCTGCCTGATGAATTTACTCTCTCCCACCAGACACCCATATTTAATCGGTCTTGAGCGCAAACCTGAGTATTACCCAAGAGCAATAATTGTCCAGCTTGGACTCATTCCTTCCCATGCCGTCTGTTCAATTTCAGCTGTGTTCACCCTGTGAAAGATACCATCACGTTCTTCTACCTGCAGAACCATCACCTGCGGAATATAATCTAGCACCCTTCTGCTTCCGATTTGTATGAAACAGTGCTGGCCGGTAGTATAGTGACTACTCATCATCTGCTTCTTTCCCCAGAAGCCAGTTGAACCAACAACCTTTCCGAATTGGTCTAAGATACGAGACCGACTCCATCCTAAATTAGTCCCATACACAAATTCGGAGTCTAGGTGGAGAGTAAAAGTAGCGCGACCTGTCCAGAAAAAAAGGAGTTGATCGTCCGGGATGTCACACAGGGCTCCTTGGGTGAGATGGGGGTAGAATGATTGAATGGCAGGAAGTGTAACCCGCATGGGTTTATGGCCCCGTAAAGCCTCGTTCAGAAGAGCGTGCAGCATGGCATCGTCGCCATTGGTAGAGACCTCGTTCGGGTTGCCGGTATCTGCGAACAGCCTTCCAACTCTAACTAGCCGGAGTGGCGAATTTCTATGGATATAACACATTACTTCCGGCTCTTCCCTGGGCCAATATTAGTTTCAGGAGTTAGAGTAACAGCAGGTACATACCCCATATCCACTCGATCATCTCTGATCCAAAGCTCTAAAGGGCCTTTCCAACCAAGCCACGACCAACTAGGAAACGGGACCCTGCGGTTCAGAGAAGTCATCGGAAGAGTTGACACTACATCACGCCTTTCTGCACCTCCTCTAGCGGACCAGTTAAGCCCCAGCTCGAGCCGAGAGGCGGGTATACCCCAAAGGAAGCGCTCTCCTGTGTGTCTTGACATCTCTTTAAGTATTGCGGCAAATGCATCGTGCGCATCTCCTTCAAAAGAGAACTCCCGTTCTCCAAACTGGCTAACAAGAACTTGATAACGCTGCCATAGTTGGTCGATGGGATCTTGTGCGTGCCATGCAATAGAATGTAGCCTGTTGACCTGAATCGATAGCTCCTGTCTGTTTGAGCTATAGTAGCTGAACTGACCCAATGAGCATTCGGCGTATGTGTCTTCACACCATTGGGAGCATTGACAAGCCCAGTATATTTGTTCTTCCGTAAAGGTCAAAACACGCAATGACAGGGCCCTCTCTTGGAGAGTCCATCCCCTCGTATTCCACTTTGTCTTTGAAAATGGATGTGGCACAGTCACCGACCCAGAGGTTACAGCGGATAGCGTTGACACAATAGATAACCCAGGATTATCTGATCCTGGAGCTATAACAATCACTTCCTCTTGGCGAACTGTCCGACTGCCAGGCGTCAGCCCTGGTAGCCCTGCATCGGCGTCGTCCCCTGAGGCAGCTATTACGGTTAGCCGTGCTTCTTTGTATATCATGTCCATATTGGATATTTGCTCTTTTTTGTCCGAATCGCTATCTTGAAGGATGCATAGTGCATCTACCCATAAGTACTCTAGACCAAAGCTGCGAACAAGATTGATTGCATCTGCAATAGTCCTAGAAACATTACAATCTAGCGCATTATCTTCTGAGAGAAGGCTTTCATTTTGTGATACCAACATCACTCTTTGTTTTTTGCCCCACATGTAGCTCAGCGCTACGTACTTGAAATTAGCTATATTAGCATCTTCAAAGGACTGAATCGCTTTGCGCTTTACGTCGATTAATCTAAATGTACGCATCCTATTATAGTACGATTAGCCGGCGTTTGGTATTTAAGATAGTTTTCAGTATCGCGAGCTCAATTGCATTAACTGCAACGTGTCCTTGAAACTACAACGAAAACGCCCCACCCACCTACGAACCTCCGCTGCATCCATTTCTGATGCCGACTGGCAGGCTTTTCCATGCTCACTGCCGCAATCTTCTAACCATTTCCGCAGCAATCGAAGATCGGCAACCAGTGGCCGTCTGCGTCCTCCAAACACGATTTCATTGACCTCTGGGGGTCCGTCCAAAAACAGCCGGTCCATCGAATACTCGGACGAAATGGCGCCAACATCACAAGCCTGGAAACTATCATAGGCGCTTACAAATCCACTATCTCCCGTAGCTCCAATCCGGGATCGTATAGCCATACGCCGTAGGAAAAAGATTTGAGGGTTATCATCTCCAAATTGGAGAGTTCCGTTGAAGATCATATCAGCTGCGAGCGAGAAGTCTTCCCCGTAGCCTCTTCTTTTTGCCTCTTGAAGCATTCCCGTCCTGTTAATGGCTACCCAGATTAGAGAACACAGGCGACACCCATAGACATTGTCTTTGACTCTGCTGATAGGCCCTAGGTCGAATGTTGGGCTTGTCTCGGATGATGGGTCTTTTTTGAATGGATATCTCTCCCAATGTACTTTGCCGTTCTGGGCGTCTTCAAGCTCGCCCCGTGTTGGGCATCGCAGATAGCTAAAATCAATCTTGCGGCAGTACTCACAGAGCCTGCTGACTTCCATTTTTCAGATGAGATATATTCACGGAATGTGGAAAAGACTGCTTGTCAGACGAGAATATATTGATTCTTCGAGAAAACGCGATGTGGTTTCTTGACGAGAGTATTTGTGCATCCGAGCGGCGGGCATGCCCCGGGAGCTGCGACACGTCATCTACTACAAGTCCTCATCTGACACAAGCCCTTTATGCCACATGCAAAATCTGGTGACTATAATAGATATCCTAAGTATAAAAAAGCTTAAATTCAATTATAATAAATGAACACGTATTACTAGCTAATAATGAACACTGCTCCTAAACTTCAAGTCGCTACACTATATATATCTCTTGTATAGCGGTGAGATTTACAGCGGCCAAAGTAGTGTGCGGCAGCCTAACGCCTTGGGCTGCACATTGTAAAGAGGGCACTCACTCTAATTTGCCACCAATCACTGAGCGATGCCTCAAAAATAAAGCTTCTAGACCCCGCTATTCCCCCTTCCGCGACCCAAACAAAGATGATTTATCCATAAGTCTATGGGGTATAGCACCTATCTTTCTGCGTCTTCAAAACTTGGGCCCACACATCGAAGGGTCGACGGGTCTTTTATTAAATGACATGCAGCCAGTTTATTTTTTTAGAACGAGCCTAGTTACGGCGACTCTCAGACACATGGTAATTGTGACATTGTTGTCTCGTTCATAACCATAGAAGTTACTTCTTTTTCTTCTAATAACTAATGATATTATAATCTACCTTCGCAAAACTTCACTTGTTGCTGTGATTTAGCAGGTTTAGAATTGGGACTTCCACCACTATGTGAAGAGATAGTCAGAGGCCTAGTCCAACTGCCAGCGAGAACATGGACGCGTGAAGAAGCTCGGTTTTATGATAGGAAAGGCAGTGCGCAAAAAAATGAAACTAGACCGTGCATAGACTATTCGTTGAGGAGCTACCACTTTTCTCGACTGCAGTTATGCAAAAAATATTTGCAAAGGTAGTCATATCCAGTGGTGAACCTTCACTAGTCGTGATAGCTTGATCGCTACCGCAGTGTACCTCACCCAGTTACATTATTAGCTTCTTATATTATACATTGCTTGGAAACGGAGTGATGTTTGAAGCTATTTATCGGCCTCGGAGTGACCTGTTCGGGGGCATAGGAATAATTAGGTCAGATCTGGTATGAGTGGGATAGTGGTGTTATTTTCCTGTGCAACGGGGACTGAGATGGAGAAGTCGGGTTCATCGTTAAGCCCTTAGGGTTAATTAGTATAAAGAAAGGTAAATATTGCGAGTTCGAAGAAAGGCCAGGAAAGCTTGCATGAGAAAGAGGAAACTTGAGCTTGGTATGGTACGCGGGTGTGTCCTTGCCGTATGTCAGCTGTCGGGCCGACCTATTATTCGATGTTATGGTGGGGTTGGTGGGGCGCGTTAAGCAAGGCATCACCTAAATTTCATTGAGCAATTTTCCCCCTACCATTGCACCAACCTTTCCAATTCACACAATCGACAGCAATGGCACCATCAAAAACCCTCGCAGACCCTCCGACAGACCTTCAGGCAATTCTTGAGGTTGAAAACTCCATTACTTTCCCGCATTTCACCGCCGACGATGCCTGGAATGTCGGCACCGACCTCCGCAATCGTCTACGGGACTTCGAAACTCCAGCCGTTGTCAATATCACCTTAGCAAACCAAAACCAACTCCTCTTCCATGCAGCCTCGCGCCCTGGGACGCAGCCGGACAATGATATCTGGGTTGCAAGGAAGCGGACAACAGTGTTGAGGTGGGGCTACAGTACGTGGTATATGCACAATAAAATGGACCGTAATGAGAGTCTGTTCAAGAATAAGTATATGCTCGGTGAGAAAGCCGGGGACTACGCCATTCATGGAGGTGGCTTTCCAATCAGAGTCAGCGGTGTAGAAGGCATTGTTGGGGTTATTGTAGTGAGCGGGCTGAAGCAGGAGCAGGATCATCAGATTATTGTGGAAGTTGTTAGAGACTATCTTTCCAAGTTGAATAGCGCCAAACCTGTCCCAATTGTATAAAGTTGTAGCACTAGATGTAAGATAAAACCAGTCAGCGCGCCTAGTGCGCCGCTCATGGGACGAGTGAGCATAGAGAGGCAAGAACACTCGCTCCATGAGAACCGTCTAGGCTTCCTACATTACCCGTGGCCTACGACACCACTGCCAGTAAGATCTTGACTGACCCTTATACATATTTCACGTGCTTGTAGGTACGCTGCCCGATGGAATGATACCTTCAGCGAAATCGAGCGGAGGTTAGCCCGCAAGCCAACTGATACCACGAAAATATCGTGTCCCTTCGCACCCCCATCCCCCAGCAGCACAAATCTTATCATACCCAAGTCTTCTAAATTTTTCAAACGAAGGCTTCCACATCCTCCCTATTGACACAGCAATTCCACCAACGCGCTGCCCGGTACACCACTGCACAACCCATCTCACGTGCAGACTTTATAGTCTGTGCATGTGGAGTTCTTGGCGTTGGCATACTCTGCTCATATGTTTGAGCATCTCCATTTCCCTAGCAGGAGAAAGGAATGGGTGAAGAGAACCAGGAATTCGTATCCAAGGCGAACATGGACGAACAAAAGCAGTGACGCCCGACCAATCCAGTCTCCATCCACCACTACCGGCGAAACCATCGCCTAGTATAGTTCCGACAACCGCAACCGCAACCTCACTCCCCATACCTAGCCAAAACATTCGCCTCAAACCACTCCCGATACACCGACTGGCCCCAAATCGCCATATCGCACAGATTCTCCAGCAGGCGGTACGTATCCGGCAGGCTATAGGTCTCGCCGATGCGCAGCGGGCCCAGGAAGACTAGATCGAAATCGGCCGGCCGCCTCGGGTTCTCCTGCGCACACACGACATGCAGCAGCCAGCCATCGGCCTCGATCTCGACGGCCAGCACCGGCATATCGAGCGGGTAGCCCTCGAGCCGGCGCTTGGTGAACTCGGCGGCGACCCAGGCGGCCAGCTGGATCGCCGGGTCGCGGTCCACGTGCCGCTTCTTGACCTCGATGTTCAGGAATAGCGGCGTCAGGTTCGCGAAGGTGCTGGTTTGGTTGATGCTCTTTGTGCCGGTTGCGTAGGTCGCGTCTTGCAGGTCGCGGATGTGGCGGCGGGCTAGGCGCAGGCCGACGGCGTAGTCGATCTTTTTGTCGAGGTCGCGGAAGAGGTCGGGCTCGTTGGAGTAGGGGCAGAGTTCTGAGGGGGAGATCTCGACGGTTGTGCTGAGTTGGGGGGGGAGAGGTGTTAGCGGATGGGAGCTTTGGTGTGGTTGGGGGGGAGGGGATCAGGGCGCGCTTACATGTCTAGGACTGTTAGGTTTTCGTTGGTGGTTTTGTCTTTGCCTTGGAAGGGACTGAGGCGGCGGAGGAGGTGGAGGATTGGCCCCACCACGACGGATATCCAGTGCGCCTCTGTTGTTGAAGATCTCCATGCCTTCGCCATCTCGAACGCGTCCGTCAGAGTTGCGTCTACTAGCTGCTCGTCTTGAGCCGTAAGCGGGAAGGGAGACGTTGTCGATCCTGAGTTACGTCGGCCCTGAATTCAGCGCACCTTTAGCCGAATACATTGAAGTAGTGGAGTAGTGAACAGTACCTCGCAGCGCATCCATAGATCTTTGATTGACTGTGGCAGTACCAGCCCAAGTTCCTCAGCATCCTCGAACGCCCTGAATTCGATCCGCGGCTTCATCAACGCGAGATCTCCCCTCTTCGTCACCGTGGCAGGCGTCTTTCGTAGCCGTTTAGATGGCGAGGATGATCTTGAGGGCGAGCGATTCGAGATGGATGCTGTGCGTGCGAGCAGCGACGGGGCGTTGGAGATGGAATCTATGTCCGATGCAACCGACGAGGTCTGTGGAGTGTATAGGATCTGATCCTCCTGCACAAACCCATATCCAATCCGCTCCTCCACCATTGTTGCCATCGTCGGTCCTCCGCGAAATGGCAGGGCCGTATTTGTTATCGACCGAGCCCCGCTTCGTGTCCTACGGCCTTCCTCAACTGCAGCCCCTCGACGCTGACCAGGCTGATCGCTCATTGCGCAGCTCGCGTTCAGTTTTGCGGACGGCTCGGGGCACCTTGAGCGGTTGTTGGATATCTCATGTAGGATTCGGCGTCGTTTCTTGGTTGGTGATGGGAGTTGTTCGAGGGACAGCTGGTCTGGGTCTTGCAGCTCGCTTATCCAGCGTTCGATATCCAGACTTGGGGCCTTGTGTGGTTGCTGCAGTTTTTCGAAAGACTGCAGCGCTGTCGGCTCAGAATCGGCGCCGCAGCGGGCCAGCTTCTCCTCGTGCATAGTATTGACTGGTGATAATGTTTGGTCGTGGCATAGTGGAGGTGTTCTCAAGCTCTCGTCCCGGAAGTGGCGTTGGCAGGGCGACGCCGCCTGTGCATCCGCTAGTTCAACGGTACCCCTTCGCTTTTCTGCTGCGCTGATCAACGCCTCTCTATGTAACGGCCTTCAGCCGCGTCCTGGAAGTATAAAGCCATGTCGAGAAAACATATGTGTCTAGCAGACCACCAAAGCACTACTTCATCTTCTCAGAACTCATACACTATCCCTCCCCCCCAATTAGTGGCTTATGCCTATCGTAAAACCTCATGCCTATGACGCCGATTTGACCTGCTTCCCTTTGCCTGTCTCTACAAACTAAGGCTATGAGGTCTACGCAGGCGCATGGACTCTCCACCAAACCGTACTACAAATCATGTAGACCAACCGAAGAGCTGTTGCCGCGGCGCATTCCTTTTGTTGGCCTCTGAGACTCGTGCTATGCTTAGTAAACCGGCCAGGTTCATGTAACAAGCGCAATAACTCAGCCCTGCGCGCTCAGCACCTCCATCCAAGATGGCCACCCATGATACCAGCGACGAACAAAGGCTCATCCCGGACGAGGAACTGGATCCTGTCGTTGGGCCTGTGGTAGATGCTGGTCGAGTTCGTTCATGGATACTAGACTGTGAAGAGAATCATGGGCCAAGATGCAACATCGCGGAGCATCATCTAGCGTCTACAACGCGCGATCTGCGACTCATCGATGTTGTTATTTACCAAGTGCTCGAAGCCCCGTCCGATGCCAGGTACTTGGCGTTAAGTTATGTTTGGGGTCAAGTCACCCAGCTGCACCTGACTCGAAGTAATTGTGCTGAGCTGTCGACTCCGTATTCTTTACAGTCGTATTGGGACGAGATCCCTAAGGTTATTCAAGATGCTATTCGCTTCACTGCTAGACTTCAGGAGCGTTACCTATGGGTTGACTCCCTTTGCATCGTGCAGGATGACGCGGCAAGCAAGCATCACCAGATTCTGCAGATGGCTGCCATATATAACGGAGCATTAGCGACCATCGTGGCTGCAACCGGAACTGACGCAACCAATCCCCTAGCTGGTGTCGATTCTGGCTCCCGACAACCTGAGCGTCGGACGCCTTTGTATCACAATGTTTATTTAGTTGACCCAGGACCTTTTGAGTACGTATCCCTTCGACGGCCACCGGAGGGGAAACCATATAAAAAGCTAGGCCGGCGTCTCAAAGCGAGGCAATTGGATTTATTCGACAAACTTCTCAAATCAGCATATAATACTCGTGCATGGACATATCAAGAACAAATTTTGTCTAGAAGGTGCCTATTCTTTATGGACCATATGCTCTTCTTCCAATGTCGCTCATGCATTCGAGGAGAGAACAAAGCTTCCCCATACAGCGAGGCTACGCGGGATATTCGTGAACTAAGTCTCTTCGTTGCCGATCCTATCTTCTCGGGAGATCCCAGCATGTATCACAGAACTCTTGGTGCCATATACGCAAAAATCGTGACCATGTTCACTCGTAAAAAACTTTCCTATCCTTCGGATATATTGAGTTCTTTCTCGGGTATTACCGCCGCTATGCAAAACATATGCAAGTGGAGGTTTATTTTTGGACTTCCTGAGCAGCTGTTCGACTATGCCTTGCTCTGGGCGTCCACGCAACCGAAACGGCGACAGCCACCTAGTTTGGGAAACAAACTAAATAACGCCCTTCCGAGTTGGTCATGGGCTGGTTGGGATGCCGAATCTGACTACGAATTTATATTCCGTGTTGAGGCCGGATACGAGCCTTATCTCGCAAGCATGGAATCCTTCATCGATAGGTACTATTTATGCGATGGTCGTGGTAGTTATATGATACAACGCCACATACCGATCAATTACGGCATAGCCTACAATAAGGTCGAAGAGGCAGTCCTTCAAGAGGAGATCAAAGACTGTGTAACTCGAATCTCAAACTCTCAACTACCTACGAACCTACTCGTTTTCTGGGCCTATGTCATACCTTATCAGAGATGGAACATTTATTCCGACAGAGTAGTGGACAGCTTCTGCTACGCACAACCACATGTTGGCCGCATCGATCGCGCTGAAATGGAACTCGAATCAATGGTCAGCGCGCCCCTAACCCTGTTTGGACTGACTGTTCCACCAGCCCGACATCCACAGTCTGAAAACTACGACATCGTCATCCTATCAGCGGTTAAGGACCGTGGATTCGAATCCTCTATAACCGACTTTTGTTATGTATCGTTGAATGCCATGTTGATCAGGTGGAATGGCGATTTTGCGGAAAGGGTCGCGATTGGATACATAGATGCGTTGAGCAATCTGCTTAACGCCGAATCTATGTTGGCTTGGCTCAAAACTTTGGGTGCATCGACAACGAAAAGGAAAGTCATGCTTGCCTAGCCCAATGGACTGGGAACGAGGTTTTTTAGTCAGCTTGATACTATTTACTGTTTCTATCGTAGTAGGGGTCGCGCGATATCGAAATCGCGAGCTTGAATTCTAGATAGAATTGGGGCAGCAGGTCGGTTGGCACTAACCCGCTTTTTTGGAATAGGTACGCTTTGCCGTTCTAGAGCAGGTATCCTCTATGTGGATGGTTTCGCCCGGCAGAAGACAGTGAGCCGTGGGAGTTAATGAGCGTGGTTTGCGTGATCTAGCGGGTTATAGGTCTTTTCGCGCGAATCTCTCATCCTGTAGCAATGTTTCTTCCCTAATAAACAAAGCAATGGGTCTTTTATCCCGAAGACATTTTGATGTCGTTCTTGAACTTATGTGAAGGTTTAGGAGAGTAATGGAGAAGACGGCTTCACATAGCTCCTTGTGAGAGAATGAGTTATGAGGTTGTTTTGATGCTTTCCTGGACAGGTCTCGCTAATAGCAGATTTAGCTACGATATCTGATCATTTCTACAACAGGGCCTTTGGCAGCCAGAGCAAGCGCTTGACACACCCACACACGCTCAAATCGGCGTTCACACGCTAGAATATACGATGCTCTATGTAGAGCTATTGTGTTAAGTCCCCAGAATTGACGTATATTGAGCCGCAAAAAGTGACATCTTGTACAGGCCGATTCGAAGCTAAAATAACAGCGACAGGAGTCGAGAGGCCAAGACAATTATAGCCTATTACGAGAGGCAGGTTACGTAGTTCAACTATATAAGGTCAAAGCACACAGGCGTCTATAGGGCTCATTCAAAAAGGCCTTGCACATGCTGTTGGTATAAAAATAGAATCCTCAAAATCGCACGTTAGAAATTTCTAGAGCCTAAACAGGCATTTACCCCCAGATTGCAAAAATACAGTATGACTGATATTACACTTTTGGCAGTAATTGGGTTACAGAAGCAATCACTCAATCCTCCACGGGATATAACAAACCAGTTTTCAGATTATACACAAATCCGACGGTCCGTTCTGCGAGCTCTTTCTTAATGAAAGGAGAGATCCTCAAGACTCTTATATCATCTCGAACGCTTTGTTCAATACTATTACTTCGAGTAAGCGTGGCCAAAAATTCGGTGAATAGGCGGGACTCAACATACTCATTGATTGCCCCAAATTCCATAGTATCTACTTCAGCATGTCCGGGAGCTCGTGCTTTCAGTTCTGCACGAATGTCGGCTTCTTTAAAGTGACTAGCGCCACAGTCTTTTCGTCATCAAGTCAGCAATTGCGAGATCATTCAAGAGCCAATTACTGACCCGTATGATGAATGATGAGTATATCAGAAAACTTTACAAAATAGTCCAGCGCCAGGATGCCAGTCAGTATAGGTTCAACATGGCCGCAGACATTTCGCATGACAAGGACGGCATCTAAGAATATCGTCAGCGCAAATGTTTTTCAGCCCAGAGCCCAGAGGCGACACACCCCTAGTCTGCAACCGCAGAAAGTCCTCGGGAACTGACCGATGATCCGCACAGGTGACTTTCAACATTAGATCTTACATTAACAGCACTTAATACTCTGTTCCAAAACCTACTGACGAGTATTCTATCTTTTCTAGGTGCAGGAAGCCCCATTGCCTTTAATTCGGCCAGCAACGGAAGAGGCTGGTGGCTTATGGCATATTCCCTTTTTCTAGGATTAGGACTCTCTATGTTTAATTTGGGAGCATTTGAGAGGGTATACCTGTTGCGCTGGAGCAGGGTTTCAACTGTTACTTTCTCCGCCATGCTTTTGAATTATTGAGAGGACTGGAGCTGTATTATTTCAAGGGGTTTCGGGTGTCGGTGGAAACACCAGAGGCGTCTTTTATAGATGATAACTTAGGGCTTCACTTTTGTAGTGATACTTTAATTAGGGGCCCCAACGATTCCCCGGTTATCTTACCTACAGAAAGAATAATATTATGTCGAGCATAGTGTCCAGGGTACTGTATTCCTAATTCAGCCAGCGATAACCCACAACTCTTGCGTGGGTGTCATATCGTACAACTCCCTTTACAACCGTTCCCACCTTCAAAAATAGTGGTTTCGCTAAGCTATTTTTGGGCATTGGTACCCTGGTCGCTTCCGTTGATAATGTGAATCTATAAGAACTCTGATTTAAAAAGG
>KV750864.1:229-23763 GCA_001692915.1 Glonium stellatum
TTCAAGCCCTCCCCTTCGACACGAGCCGCGCGATATACCGCGTTAAACAAGGAACACAAACGTCAAACCATTCACCATCTCCACCTCTACCGCATTTTAAACGGAAATATCACCTTAAGACATCCGATACCACCGCGACTCGTACTCCTCGGAGCAACGACCGCACCAAGAACTACGCATCGAACCACAACGCCCGGCACGCTCACGAGCGCATTGCACGCACCAAACACATCAAATACATCAAAACGATGAGACCTAGTATCCTTGAACTCAATCACACAAAATCAATCACGACACAAGATGGCCTCGTTCGCTGCACGCCACGTTTGTTGTCTTCACCATGATACGAGAGGCGAGTGGACTTCTAGGATCCGAAATTGCGAAATATCAAGGCGAATCTGGGCAAGATAAACGAGCCTCAGGTGTCCAAAAAGATGTTCAGAAAGTTTAAAGGGAGTCTTAGGAAACTGGACTCTGGAGCTAAGACGACTCTACTAGATAAAACTTTTCTTAGGCTTTACTATTATAAATAAATGGAAGCAGAGAAAATTAATGATGGACAGTAGATAGAGGAAATGGTGAGAAGAAGTGGGATAGGAGATGGATGAGAGGCGCGGCAGGGCGGTATTACCTTTACGACGTTTGACAATCAGTCAACACCAGAAACCCGAGTTAGCTTCTATGGCCATCTTGCATGAGTGGCCCATTTCTAGGCTTCATTGCCAGCTCACCCCTGAAACTGTCTTTCGCGTAGAGTTGACAGAAAACCATCACAAAGATTGTCCATTATTTTCTATAATTAGGCTGGCTAACGGAGTTTAGATAGAAGGGTAAGTGGAAAGTGAGCAACCTGAACAGCGACTGGGCCGGGGATGAGACGGGCGTTATTTTGCTTATAAACCGGGGATACGGTACTAATCAAAAGAGGAAGTTGAGTGAAGTCAGTTGGTCAGCGATATTAGCATGGGTATCTTACAGAAACTCCTGGCTAGATCAATTCTTGAATCGTAAGTGGGGCGTTCGAACAACACGACGCGCTTTCCCGGGCTTACTGCAGCAAGCCGAGAAGACTGAAATAAACCACCCCTCCAGACTGTATACAAGGAATGGTATGTTTAGATGTCGACATGTCTACGACACATTTCTGTCTAGTTTTCTCGCCGACGAAGGCTATCTATCGATACGTAAAGCGGCTCAAAGGTGGACAAGTTACCCACTCTTGAACGAGAAGAAAAGAGAACAAAACAGAGACACAAGAGGCGTGATCTCTATGAAATACCTTACATACTTTATCCCAATTCGACTGCTTCTTCAGTTATGTGGGTAAATCCGCTGGTTCATCTTTCCATTTGATTGTCGTATGACTGGGACACTTGAATAACGGCTTATCCTGGTGCTTCGTGAAACCAGACGGCATTACTTTCGAGGGTGTATTAGGCACAAAGTATAACCCTTAGAGTCCCCTGCGAAAGCATTGCTACAGGCCGCTCTACAGTATGGGGCTTTGGTAGTTTCAGCTCTCAAATTTACGCACGTAGCCACTAAAGCGATTAACTAGCAAGACAATAACTGGAGAATATTGATAGAATAAGATGCACTGTGATGCGGCTATAAGCGTATTACGAATATACAGGCACTCGAAGGCCTAATGTAACATCAGCGATAACTAAGCTTGACTCCAACGCCCGCTGGCATTTGCACAATAGTAATCGACGCAAGTTATCAAGATATGTAGTAGATTAGAGCTATGGGATCGCTATTAAAAACATGCGTAATCGATATAAACTACTTCTGAAAAAGATTTGATCTCGACCCCCAGAAAGGGTTAGGCGGAAACGGAGGCCTATCCTGGAGCTCTCCATCAAACAGCGGCGCATGTTCATCATCGACAGCAGAAGGTGTCACCTTGATTTCCCCACGGAACAGCTCAATTGCGGACAATATTGGCAACAAAAGCAACAACAGAGGAAGGAGCTGTCCAAAACTCCAGCTCTTTTCGCCTGAATCGGAAAGTGAAACGGAGGGAGAGCCAAATGCCTGTGACAGTAGTATAACTCTGATCGCCGCACCAACACCGATGGCAGTGAGGACAAGTAAGCTCACCACCTGGATTATCTTTAACCATTTTTGGCTGCCCCGATTATGAAGATACCAGGTGGATATAGCGAAGATAACACAGTTGCCCGCAATGACAACGATCGTCCCAGCAATAGAAATTCCGGCATTAGAGGGCGTACCCTTTCCTGGCACATTCCACACACAAGCAATCGGCAATGTAGGCGGTAAGTTCTTCAGTACAGATTTGAGAACGAATATGCCAAAGACACAAGAGAGAATTAGGTTGATGAACATAAGAAACTGGCGTATCCAGCGCAAAACCCAATCTCTCTTAAAATCGTTAACGAGTGCCAACAAGGTAGCCAGATGTGTCGCCGCCGAGAGCAATGAAAGCATCCAAATGATAAAGAAGTGGTAGGGGACCATAGTTTCCATTTTGGCCAAGCCAACGCTTTGAATTCCAATACCGGTGATGATTTGCTGGTCGCTAAAAGAGTTGAGGAGTTTACGAACAATTTTAGCTTCAGAAGATTTTCGCAGGTTAAGAATGATAATATATGCGCTTAAACCCAAGGCAAGTCCGTTGGTGATGATGAAGGAGAGAAGGACTCCAGCACCCGCGACGCCTGCGTCGCTTGGGGTCTCGCTAGGAGCTTGAGTGCAGTTAACGGATGCGAACATATTCGAGGGCTGAGGCCTAAAGGCTGAAAACAAGAAGGAGAAGCACAGACACTAAAATATATAGATGTCATGAGGTTAGGTATCGTTAGAGAGCTGAGAGGGCTGAGAGAGCGAGAGAGGCTGAAGAAATTCGGAGAGCTGGCCAACTTCCTTCCGTCATCTTCTTGGCGGTCACACCAGCCAGACCTTTCCGTGATGAGATAACTACCTGAGACACCTAACGAATACACGTGACTACGCATCTCTTGACCTTGCCCTAGGCAGGCACGCGGCAGACAGCTAGCCACCCATGCCACCTATCGTAATAATCCTGCCTACTACCTCATCTATCAACGGTACAATTCCCTCCACGTATACGCCGCTGCTCATATGCTGTCGCTTTGAAGTGACTGAATCACAAAAGTAAACACCGCGTTACCCACCATCTGCCTGAATCACCGGGATATTCTATCCTTTGAGTCTGCCTGCGTATAAGGGAGCTAAGCTACAGTGGGAAGCCCGCTCGTTCAGCGCTTGCGCATCTGCGCAGCTGTTCAGCCTTTCCCTCTTCCGTTCTTCATCGTTTTCGAGTCCTTCTTTCCTGAGGTAGATCGGCCACTTCTGTTATTGCTTTCTGCTTGAAGCCTCGTTCGTTTCATCACTACTATTCTCGGACGGGCCTCCACTCGCCACTACGAAGTGGATCACCATCTTGACCATCCAAGGACACCGGAGACACAGCACTATCCTCTTCCTTTCGCTTCGGCTACTGATAAAAGCTATCAGAATGACTCTGAGGAAGCAGCTGTCTCTGTTGAAGGCGGAATACCCCCCCTTTCGAATTTTGTAGATTCGTTAGACATCTCATCAATCATGGAAAAAGGGTTAGTACCGTCCAGCAGCGCTAATGATAACCCTCGCCCCCAGTTCAACCTGCCCCAATCAATTATACAGGGCCTGCCAGAGTAGTGAAGGCAGCCAATGTAATTAGGAGGTACCCCAGAACGTCCCTGCACAAAATAGGGCTTCTAGAATATCAGAACTTCCGTATATACCCCCCACCCCTTCCTCTCTCTTATACCACTAAGATAAAATCTTTAACCATTTGTCTATGGCTAATCACACTGCACTTGTATAAGATCCTTCTCGCTCATATCTTAAACGGGCGACCGTCGATTCTCTGATTGCTAACCTCCAGAAGTGGAAAAGGAACACAGTTCAAAGCACGCCTCCAAATCGCACCGCCCCATCCAGCAGTAGTAACGATTCGGGCAGTGATTATAGTGACAATGATGACGTTCCCGATATTGTTCAGCTTATTTTTTCTAGACCTACTGTAGCTCTGGTCAACAACATCATGCGCAAAGTGGAGATGAATCTTGGCTACTTAGTCTATGTTCAGTGCGCAAGTGGGCAATCGTCAAAACACCCTAATGGTCCAGACGTTGTAATGAGCCGTACGATACAACGACATACAAAGAAACGCCGGCTACGTAACGAAGACGACCCTCCCTCAGATAATCCAGGTGAAGAAGATTCAAATAAACGTCTTAAAGGGCTCGCTATAATAGGAGAATTTGGAGCTGATCCAAAGTTTGCTTGTCCTTTCTACAAGCATGGCCCGCAGCGCTATAGGAATCGTCGAACCTGTCCTGGGCCTGGCTGGCCAACCGTCCATCGAATGAAGTAAATTCAGCCGAACTATTGATATATTGATGCTGACACTTGTGAGGGAACACTTGTACCGCGCTCATACCCAGCCCATATTCTGCCATAGATGTTATGCTGTATTTGATACAGATAGAGACTTTGCAATGCACCTTCGTTCTAACCCTTGCCAAATATTGGCGCCGCAACCAATTGAAGGAATAGATCAGGAGGCTTTGACGTGTTTGCGTAAGCGTTCCCCTGCACTTCGTCTTGAAGAAGACAAATGGCGGAATACCTACCAAATCTTATTTCGGAGTGTTTTAGACGCAGACATTCCGTCACCTTGTAAGTCTGCTACTTACCCGGTTCAGATTTCAGACTAATGCCTTTTAGACTATGATTACGATTCGCCTACGGAAGAGTCCCGCCGCTTTCGTCGGGAATTACTATCCCGTATTCGTCGGGAGTTATTCAATGTGGCGGAGCAAGAGAATAGTGAAGTAGAGGAGAATTTGCTCCGACAAGTCGCGGACATTATTCGACGATGTGAAACTGAGCTGTTAGAATACTTGGTCCCGGTTCCAGACACTTCTTCCACATCCCTGCGTGGGACCCCATCAAGTCAGGTAGGACAGGGCTCAGACACAGCTTTTGGCCCTACCGAGGGTCATACACTCATTCAGCATCCTCCTCAGTCACTTACACCCGAGTTACCTGCTATAATATTGGCAGAGCTAGAATTACACAACGCAGTCATGTTTTTGGTAACAGAACAGCTTGAAAGCGCAGCGGAACCACTCACGCCACGCCATCTCACGCAAGCAAAGGCACAGAACCTCAATACGGCGCTAGAAGATCCTTTCCAGATCACTTTGACACCAAGCGAATGGATTGATTGGCAGGCCGTCTTTCCTTCTCTGGGAGAGCCTTCCGGGGGAGCCACTTCTCCAGCTACAGTAGGGACATGAGAAGTTTTTTGCACATCAAGGGTCACTCATCTGCCGAATTTTAGTCGTTTGTTAGAAGGAAATAGTATAATATGACGGACTTCGAATCAGACTTGACACAGGCGCATTTATAATAGAGTAGAAAAATGCGTAAGACGTAGAACACGGCGTGTCCAGTGACGGCAATAATCAAATAATCATAATCAGCCCTCCGATTGCAGTTACTATATAACCAAAAGCCGTGATTATGATTTAATTGTATGGTTACATTCATTACCTATATTTTTCCATATTTAGTATAGTAGGCTTGGCAGATCGGGCCCACACTAAAAGTCGTTATATTAGCCCTTACCAAAAGTCGTGATAGACTTTCGGTGTTGAGACGTTCTTATCGTCCTTATCGTCCTTACCTTCCCTCTGGATATCGCTCGTATCGCCCGTTATATTGAAAAGCCTAGCCGCCACCTCTGCCGTTGCGAAGCTTCCTGATTTGACGATTTTGCGGATCCAGCTCTTCAAATACTCCATTTGTTCCACCACTTCGGCTCTAAGCCTACATCGCGACCACGATACCGTTGTTCTGTGGATGGTATCTTCTTCACGAACTGTGGGAGTTGGTTGCGGAAGGCACAGCAGGAGCGTTAATTGATGGCGAAGGTGGTGAACCAAAAGGCAAGGGACACGTAGAGCCTCGCAATGCTGTATGCACCTTTTACCTGCGCAAGCCCGCATGGACGGATATTGTATGTATTTTAATTGGTTTGGCGCTACGCACGGTACGTGCTGCAAGGAGAGAGCCGATTGTTGAAAAACAGTCTCAACACCACGCCTCTATCACGACTTTCACGAATTTTAGGTGGTCTATGTGCAGCGATTATATAGAGTTATATAATCATATCTAATCAGAAGGCATGATTATGATTGGGTTGGTTATATTACTATATAATCGAACATAATCATAACTACACAACTGATTATTGCCATCGCTGGGCGTGTCCAAAACTAAATTTCAGTCACCAGCTTGAGCACTGGCCCGCAGCTCTTAAAAAACCTCTTGTACAAGTCAAAACGCTTCTGGCTGTTTTCCTGAAAGTATCTCTGGAAAATACCAAGTTAGTATGCTTTCATTATCAGCAGGATTTGGAAAGGGTGGTTGAGGTGGCCCGCGTGTAGGAATGCTTCATTTTTCATTATTCGGATATGATCCAATAGCCAAAGGTTCGATGAATCGCTCAACGCTCGCAATCAATACTAACGTCATTCATTTAAGGACAGCTGAACCGGGCAGTTCATTTCGCATGACCGTTCATGAACGAATGGTGGACATGGTTTCTTAACACCTCCGACGCCTGTCACTTCTTTATTACTGCATTGCTCTTGCGCATCTCTACCCCTACCTCTACCCTTATCTATGACTCCGCCTGTTCGTCTGCCTCTGCCTGTATACCTGCCTTCGCTTCTACCTCTTTTTTCGTTTTTCTTCTTTTTCTCTTTCCCTTTAAGTTATAGTATTACATACAATTTAATTAGCGATTAGGCCACATAAGAAGGGGGAGAGACGGAAGAGGGAGGAGGAAGTTATAGAGAGAGAAGGCGTAGAGCGAGAATATATACGTGACTTTTTCTCTAGCTTAGAGCAGACATTTCAAAAAGGGACTGTATTAATATTCTTTGTCAATTCAGCTATAGAGAGCTACTCTTAGCCCTTTAAAAAGTCGAGCATTAGCCATTTTTATCAGAAAAAGCTATGATAACAGTCAATCCTACCCGTAAGGCGAATCGGTGGGCGGAGATTGATATATGGTTTAGTCCTAAAGATATATTGAAGTAGGACTACATTTCACATTTCAGAAAACTCATTACACATCATATAGTATTTCATAATTCGCACTATCAAGTTTCTCAGAAATGTCATAAAGGATGCGATTGAACCTCGATGTTCCCGTTTCGCGGCGCAAAAATCCATTCTTCGCTCTCGCCGTTGCCACTCCTGCCGGCTTGCACTGCAATGCCTTTATATATCATTGACTCAAAAGCACTACCCTTGATCTCGACAAGTTCAATATCATCCACGGCTAATCCTGCCGTACCTAAAGCCGCTACTAAGTTAGGAAATCGTGTCTCACCGGCGGTGCATTGAGATGGGCGCTTAACAAAGCTGGGGCGGGTAGGATATAAGTCGGACTCTGAACTGCTGAAGAGCCGAGGAAAGATATGAGCTAGTAGAAGGCGGACGCCAGGAAGCGAGCCGCAAATTATGCCTAAGTTGCTTTCGACTGCAGCAGTTGCAAAAAGCGTTGCACCGTTGTCTACATGAGAATTGCGTCAGTGGCAAGTGGGAAACGTATGTAGGAGAGAAAAGAATATGGCGCCTACAAAATATGTCATACGAGGAAAAGTAGACTTCCAACAGCCATATTCGGCATGCTCCTGCAACGCAAATTCTATGATCATACCAGTATGAGCGCTAGTGTTGCAGAGGAAAATATAACATGGAAGCGTTTAACTAACATGCACCCAAGCGTGAAGCCTATGAGGAGACTATTGCGTTCCTTGGCGGGGAGTCGTAGATTCCAGAGGTATTGCGTAGGCCAAAGGAAGACTAGAACGTCGCTGAGGCTATTCAGCGCCGCAGAAACTACTAGAGTAATTCGAGAGTTGATACAGTGTGCGCCCATGATGCTAGTATCCCAATATGCTTGTATTGGTCTGCTTCTGTGAGCTTATAATCTTTAAATTGCGTGGAGCATTGGTAGAAGTTCAGTAGAGAGCGCCAGTGTCGGCCTTTGAACACCCCCTCGGAGATTCCCCAAAAGGTTAACTTACACACACTGGAACAAGTTTGCGAAAAACATTGCAACGGCCCAGGCAGCTGAAAGTATTATGGTGATGTAGCAAAAACGCCGATTCTTCTGTGACGGAAATATTCGAAGATAGGTAAGGCATACGGAAATTTTCGTCAGACCCACACAAGGCGAGAAAAGCACCTGAGTTATAAGCGCTGTCTTTGATTCTTGTTAGCGAGTAAATAGTGTCTTGCTGTTTGGCTGTTGGCTTGTAAATACCTTTCCAATCGGGGCTACCCATTGGGGCTTAAAGTCCCATATGTGATAGCCTGTACCGTATCTAGTTGCCACGCAATTGCTGATAGACATGGCAACGGCGAGCGCCTAGGGGGGTGTTAGTATATTTCTAAATTAGTATGCACGAGGCTACGAATCCGCACCCATGGCAAGACCATAACCCAATCATCAATACCCAGCGCTTTTCTCTTCCCCCTAGAATAAAAACGACCGGCCATGAAGAGTGTCATTACACACATGCAAGGTATTTCAACGGCAAGGAGAAGGACTGCTCGAGTTTCAGGGTCGTTGTAATTTGGCGGACTTCGTAAGTTGTCAGCAAAGAGGGGTATGTGAGCTAAGGACATGGAACAGGTAGTCTTACGGCCAGCTCGCTATATCCGCCGTTGCTGGTCGGGTAGTCATTTTGCCTTGGTCTTATCCTCCGTCATATACCTTCCCCTACTCAAAATTATTTACATGGAAGAAAAGTGGGCGATTAAAGGACAGATTATGGTTGAGTTAGGGTATTTAGATGCAGCATCCTAGAAGTGGATGATGCATAGAAGTTAAGAAATAAGAAACAACGAGAGATAGGCCGCCCTGCGGCCTCTGATTCAATGGTGCAAAGTCTATGCGCGCGTTCTCAATAGACCAAGACGCGGTCGGTGACGACGCGGAGATGCTAAGACGGGAAGTGGGTCGCCTTTCCCCGGGCGTGAGTAAGTTGAGACGGGCCAAACGGTCGGGGCGCACAATTCATGAGTAATGCATTTCCCAAGACATAATCCGGGGTGCGTTCTGCTAACTCTAGAATTTGGGTGTGGTGTTCGGATAGGGAGAACGACAGCAGAAAGAAACAAAAGCTTCAAAGGCACGAAAGCTCATAGGAGATCTAAAAGCGTGATGAGTAGGCAATATTTAAGGCGTGACTGTGGCATCAAAAGATAATCGTAGGCTCGTGTCTGCGGATGGTCGCAAACTGATAAATCGTACAGTGAGGACTGCACCCAACGTCTTGGTCTTGGGTAAGACAGAGCGAAACCAGGGCGGTGGTACATCTGGGGAAGCGAGAGCAGCTGGGTGATTGGATCCGCACCTCCGATCGCCAGCTTTAAGCCTCGCATGTGAGAAAGTAAAGCTGAGGGTTAACGTTAGAGTTTAGAGAAAAGCGAAACGGATGATGGGAGAATGTGCGAAGTTCCGTGTGACCGAACCGTTCCAGGGGCCATCACTAGCTGTCATTAGAATCTGCTACACATGGTTGTGGTTAGAATTCAACCACCCAAGCTTCCCGGCGCTTCATAACTGGCTTGTCATTCTAATTCGCTTTCCCCGGCCGCCTCCAATCCCTACGCTAACCATGGCGTGCACCTGTGCTCCTTTCTCACAGCTGCAAGTACCCCCGCAGATCACCCAGGTCGCCTTAGCAGCTGTACCTTTTTTACTCCTCCCGCCTATCACCAACAACCGTTGTTCGACTTTCACTCCACACCAACTGTCGATGGTTAGACTCCGAAATATTGAATAAACCTGCCGCAATTTGAGTTGCTCTTTGACTTTTCAATGGCTTCATGAATCATGGTCATGGCGACAGTCTAGAACCAAAATTCATTACCAGTTTCGTGATCAAAACCTAATCGCCTTTCCGTCCTGCATCTGTGCTCAAAAATCCGTTAGAGCATGAGACGATTTTGGCTAGCCCTCATACCTCCTAGTAAAGAGGCTAAAGACCTGGGTAGTATGTATTCAAGATTCCAAGAATACGACCAGGATGAGTTTGAATTCATATGAGACCTTCTACGAAGGGCCCCTGGTGTCGCTCTTCTGGATAAAATGCCCGAGCAAAGCATTACCAAAGCATTACCATACCCCTCTAACTATCGTTCACTGCCTTTTGGCGATCTGCATTACCTTTTCAAAGCTCAACTCTCCCTTCTTCCCCCAACCTTTCTGGCCGGAACTAATGTTAGGCCTAAATCTCTCATACAAGCCGAAGGCGTTTTGATTGAGCTCGTCTTCGTGCCCCTGCCAACTCTCGAGTGCTGTCTGAAAGGTTTTTCTAGCTGCCTCATATTCCCTCCCCCCAAACTTTGCCTTCAATGGCTCTTCGACGCCTGGTTTGCCTTTGCCCGCACTCCCCACAAGTACCAAGCCATTTTTAAGTCTTAGCTTGAAGTTCATAACATCAAGTACATCATAGTCACCTTCTCGCTCCTCTACCTCCTTTTGCTTCTTTTTTTCGTCTTTATCTTTGGTGTCCTTAATCGTGCCAATGGACCTGCCTTTTGCGACGGCGCAAATGGCGGAGATGGCAGAGCCAGCGCTGAGACAGGTAGACCAGGGCAATTCGTGGTGTAGAAAATGCGTCACGCTGGCTGCCCAAAGTTGAAGGACAGGCGCACGGTTGATAAGGATACTGGCCTCTGCCGATATCTCCTCGGCTGGAGAGGCTACTGTTTTGGCGCGTTTGGATTTTGGTGACCCACCGGAAGATTTGGATGATTTCCGTTTCGCAGTCTTGCTAGCAGAGTTAACTCGAGCCTTGTCTTGAGGTGACGGTGGTGCCGCTTTCTGGCCTGATTTTTTCGGACGAGCCTCATCTTGCGCATACTCTTCGATATGGGCCTGAGAAGTCTTGCTACGAGTTGTGACCATGACGGATACTTATGGTGGAGTTATTGAAGAGTTTGTACACACAGAGTTTATTATCAAAGTTCAAAACACGCATACCCGATTCAAGAGAGCCGGGGTGTTGAGCACACACGTATACTAACTTGGTAGTTGCACCTGGTTCCGAAAGCGCACGACCGGTTGACGTCAGAGGTCCAAGTAAGTCGTCCACGAATCTGCCAGAGAATAACCGCACAGCGTGCACGTTGCCGAAAGAGGCAATCTTCCAGCTCCTACTCTAAACGCCTAGTTTGCTTCAAGGGAACAAAAAGGTACAGGCCCTTTGCAATAGTCGGGACCACTCCACCGGCGAGAAAGACATGACCATGGAAGAACTAGCCCAGCTACTGTAAGAGCTCCTGAAAGCCCGCGAATCATCCTCTACCAATAGCACCACGCCCAATACGTCATCGCCCTCATCCAACACACGTCCGCCCATATTCCGGATAATCGACCGCATCGACACGTGCATTTTCAGAGCCAGGGCGAAGCATGTCGATAGTGAGCTCGGGCGCCTATATCGGACCGCGCCGGAGCTGCGCAAGTTCGCGGATGTTCTCGAGACGCTTGTTTCGAGGCCGGACCACGGGAACAGCCGTGCGGATAGCGGAAGTGAAGCTGCGGCAGGATTAAGGGTGCTTGTGACAAGCATTTACGGGCCCACTCATATTGATGAAGAGTTCTTGGAACGTGAAGATGGGGACGATGGGTATGCTAGAGACGAAAGGGATAGAAAGAAGAGGTCCCGTATATGGGAAGAGTTGATAGTCTGATTAGGAGCGCATGATTAGGAACGCATGATTATCACTTGTAATTTTTCAGGCCCCAATAAAGCGATGCCGGATGCTAGAACCGCATAGAGGGTTGTTGGCATATTAAGATATCTACAGAGTTACCAGATATTCGCTAAGCCCTCAGGACGCACTTCAGAGTATTCTAAACGGCTGATGAGAGTTAAAGGTACCTAAGCAGGCACCTACACCATGTTATTATTTTTTCTTCGCATAATGCCTACTCCAACGCTACCGAAGGGAAGCTTTCACCCCTGAAGCTTTTAGACCCTTCTCTTTTCTAAGTTTAGCCAAAGCCTCCTCTGTCAAGCCTTGCCGGAACATCTGCTCGACCACCAATTTCTTGCGGGACTTTCTGTCCCCAATCGTGATAGTGATGCCAGCGGAAATATTACAACTAATAGAACAAGAAAGAATAACCGCGGTCAATGCTTTTGGGCGGTGGTGATAATTGATACCCCAGGTAGTCCCACCAAGCGCCATTTGGAATAAAGAATGGCAATCAAGAAGTACCACAACGGCAATAAGAAGCCGAAGCGAAAATGCATGATGAGTGGTTGTTTCATGCGGTTTGTAGAAGGTGTGGGAGCTACAGAACTTCGCTTGGTGGTACTCAAGTTTTTCCTGCTGCTCATGGGTGAGCACGATCCCTTCTGGTTCCTCGTCATCCTTCTCAGCTCCAAGCTCAACGTCGCGGTTGTTGTCTGGGAGTTCGGGGAGATCGTTGTGGTCTTTCAGACCGGGCAGAGCACGCTCCTTCCGCAAGCGCCAAGTCAAGCGGTGATAATGAGCAATGTATATCATGTGGTATGTATCGACGGCGCGAAAAGGGGCGAACCCAATACCGACAACACAGAATAGGGCAGTCAGGATTTGATCGCAAATCTCAACAAAATAGGCTTGGCGGTCACCTACCGAGATCCAGCCTAGCGCAGCAACCGCTGATTAGTGCTGCCACAGATGTTTTCGGTGAGTGCTTTACATACCGATAAGGAACAGCACCCATGCAGCACCCCAGAAAGTCAGTAGAAAAGCATATAATGTCACGAGAAATCCAACAGCTGTGATAGTGTTAGACCGTAGCTGATCCTCGCACTGAATCTAACGGCCGACTTACGCTTCGTCACATATTTACCAAATCCCCGCATTCCTCGCTTGAACTTAGCCCGACGCGAGTGTAGTAGGTGTCTCACGTGGTCGTTCAACTCGGCCTTGTCTTCTGCGCTCCATCCTTCAAGTGAGGCGCCATGTGGAAGGACCGCAAAGTTATGTCCTTCCGACATGCCTGTAAGCACAGAGGAGATGCTCTGTGTCGTACGCGAGCGGGTGAGCCCGGGGGGCTCTTCTTCGTCAACATCAACCTGATCTGGTCTTTCGCCAGTCTTGGGGAAGCCGTAGTCAGGCTGATCCTGAGCAACGTCTATTTTCTCGTCTGAACTATCAGGGGAATGTCTTGTGAGGTCGTAGGTAGGCCTGCGACTGTAGAAACTTCCGAGGTTGGGGATAAATAGGGAGTTTTGGACGTTGTTGAGGGTGTTAAGTGTTGCGACTTCTGGGTCTATCGGACGGAACAGTTGTAATTAGCGGTCATTATGTTGGAAGAAGGGTAAGCAAAAATTTCCAGACTCACCGATGACATCTAGCATATCAATAATCTGCGAGTCGTACTCATGAGAAAGCCCAGTTCGTGCATTTATACTATTGTTCGTGTTTTGCCTTGTTAGCATCGACCGCGCTGCCGCGCTGGCCCTCCTCATTCGGCCCGGCTGTTGGTTTGAGGGAACTACGAGGAGTTGAGGCATACCGTTCCCCGAATTCTCCTCTTGTAGAGCTGGGAGATACGACGAGGCCGTCATCTGTCTCCGAATATCGAGATCATTTTGGGGATAGGCAGACAATTGAGGCCGCTGAGGCGCCGAATTGCTTCGACGGCGAGAGGTAGTGTCGCCATTATCTTCCGAGAGTAGGTTCGCATCACTCTGCGGACGCAATTGCGGTACTGATGGTGTTGAGGGTAGCCGCCTGATGCGGACTGTCGAGCCGGGTCGCTGTGTTTGGGGGAGTACGAGAGTCGGAGTTGTTGTTGCAGAGGGTCGTCTCGGAGTTATCGTCGTCGTAGTTGTAGCTGGGCCAGTGGTTGTAGTCGTTCCCGGACCTGAAGTTGCGGTTGTCGACCCTGGTCCGGTGAAGGTTACAGTAGTTCTCGGTCCTGTAGAGGTCGTGGTGGTTGTTGTTGTGGTTGTTGTAGAGGGTGGAATGGGAGTGATTGAGGAGTCGTCTTCGTGAGAGCGAGCTGTACGGGAGGGACGACGTTGGTCCATGAGGGCGACGCACAGCGGAGCAGCACCAGAGTTTGGAGGTTGTTGTTGAATCTTATCGAACAGACCATCTTATCGACCTTGCCAGTGTTTCTGCGACGATCCCGGTTCCTCGCCTGCCAGCCAGCGAGCCAGCGAGCCAGCGCGCCTTGTCCATCTGCCAGGTTTTAAATTCCTGCTTACACAGCACTACTAATATCACTAATGCCGGCGGATCCGCGGTGTGCTGTAGTGAACATGAAAATCACGGCAAGTCTATAGATGCTTTAAACAGTCTCGGCCAAAAACCAAGCAGGTGGAGGAGTAAAGTAATACTTGGGTGCGATGGGGTGCGATGGGGTGCGATGAATTGTGCAATGCTAACAGCAGACAAACATGCACAACGCTATAGAAATTGGGCAAGAGAAATGCGACGTCATGGCATCTTACTGGAACAGCGCCTCCGGTGCGCTAATTCTTTTAGCTTCAAGCGCGTGCGGGCCCTGATCCACTGAGGGCACCAACGCGCCTATGACCACAGCGGCCCTTGCCAGCCAACCCAATTCAACCTCATCCAGCTCTGCATACTAACGTTATTCAACCAATGCGACAAATCCCTCAGCACCGTCCATAATTACCCAATCCATCAACCCATCTTTGTAACACCTAGGATAAATTCGGTTGGCTATCCCAATATGCTTTCCGCCAACTTATTTCCATCATCGGGGTTAACCTAGAACCCTTATCGAACTTTCCACCAACTAATTCTCAACCCTTCCAATTAGCCATAGCATGCTCTTTCCTTAAGAATTCTATGACTCATTACAACTGGCAAGCAAACGTGAAGCATAGAATAACTGCTCTTGTGAGCTATTACTATGTGTTCATGGCTTGTTGCATATGAGGAAGCAATACCACATATCGCACCCGCCCGTTGCAGTAGTAATCACTCAGTCTGGTTATTTGGACGCTGCCTAGCCAACTGTCTGTCAAGGCAATCGGAGATAAAAGCACTCCGTTCCCTCGCCTGATCTTCTTCTCATTCTTTTCTTCAAGATTCCAGTCACGACCAAAGCTAAATCAACCCCGAACGGTGCCTTCTGTTGGTTACAGCCCCTAGGCTCACTTCTGGTCGGACAGAAAACCTTAACATTCCTTTTCAAGCTTCGGTAGGACATCTTCCCACTTAAATTCCGCTGATACACTCTTTCGCCCCAACGGTCCGTGGTTAAACCAAAGTAGCCCCCGGACACCACTTTAGGTGCTGCGCACACCACCTTAGGTTATCTGCGTAACTTCTCTAGTCTACCTTTCGATAAGACTCATTGCCACGCTTCGCCTCCCGGCCTTTAGACGGAGGAAGGTTGTGAAAGTGGCGTAATCTGTCGTTCGTAAATTATTACTTATATTTACAGCGAATGCAACCCATGCCGCTTACATTGGGGATCCCTCACCGCCTATTGTTGCTTTGCGTTCGACATTTACAATAGGAACAATGTGTCCAGTCTTTTGGGGTAAAGTTGGAATGGTCGCTAGGCTCTGGGTGCGAAACTCGTCTGCCTTCGTATTTTCTACGGCTGGAAGAGCAAGTGCGATCCCAGAGAAGCCTAGCAAGAAGAGTAAGATGCCAGCCTTTGGGCTTAGGAGCACAGAAGCTCTCATGCTAAGAAAGAAGTGGAAAGGGCTTGTGAGTATGGGCTTAGAGGTGTTGGCTTGTAGGAGGTCTAGATAAGCCGTGAAGAAGGGTCTTCAGAATATATTTATGCATTATGTGTTACGTTGAGTGTTGCTCTGATCTCACGAAATCCCAACAAAGCCCAATTGATTCGAATGATCATCTTTGATCTAGGTAGAGTTCACGGTATTTTTGAGCTAAACTAAAAAACATCGCAATCTTAGATTACTATTTACTACCGTGCGCTTGTAAAGGTCGGGAGCCTATTAGTGTGTCGTTGTGCCTACAGATCCCTTAGAGAGGAGAGAAAGATCATTTCGGGATAGTTCTACGCATCCTATGTCTTTCGTTGTGGAAAACTATGGGTCCTTTAAAGAATTAGATCCAAATTTGCAGCACATCTTTCGAGTGAGCCACCAGGCAAACTTACGCATACTGCCTTCGGAGCCCCTCGTAAAGACTTCCATGCTATCGCGATTATACTAGCTTAAGGAAGATGGCCTCTGGATTGGCACCTACCCATGCGTCTTCGTGAATAATTCCGACAGCCACCCTCTCGGCGACATCGCCTATTCGCTCTATTAACATAACATTGAGCTGACACCAATCTCTGTCCGAGTATACAGTTTCATCAAAATAAGATTTGTACAGCGTTTGATTGTTCCGTTTTGATCTTGCAATAAGAATAAATTCAAATTTTCGAGGGGATTTGCAAAGCTCAAATGCAAGTGCTTTGTCCAGCATTATCGATCCTGCTCTTACTTTATTTTTATCCCAGATGATCAAATTCAAGCCTTGTGCCCACAGTCTTTCGTGACCATTGAGGGACTGAGTCTCCCCGTCGATCTCAAACACAGCATAGGTTGTCCAACAAGCTAGAAATTGTGGATATGTCCATTCGTCGCTGTCGGTACGAGCAAACATTCGGGGTATGATCTCATGGAATGCTCCATAGTC
Source organism: Glonium stellatum (assembly GCA_001692915.1). Taxonomy (NCBI): domain Eukaryota; kingdom Fungi; phylum Ascomycota; class Dothideomycetes; order Gloniales; family Gloniaceae; genus Glonium; species Glonium stellatum. Next base: position 17,000 of record KV750864.1, read on the forward strand.
CCATTCCGGAGGTGCCACATCTTTATTACCATGCTTATGAAGATCAGGCTTAGCATTCCAGAACGCAGTGTTCAGGCGAAGCGCCACACTTTTCTCGTTTACCATGAACCATTCGATCTCGGGCCGGTACCCGGCCATCGGGAAGTAATAATCTAGTTCTGCTTGGGAGACCCACCCAGCCCAGCTCCAGCTAGGAAACCTTTGCTTAGACGTTTCGGCCTGTCCTTTCCGTATTGGAGCCGTTCTCCGTTGGTGTGGTCCAAGCAGAGTCCATGTGAGTGCTAGGTCAAAGTATCTTTCCGGTAACCCGTACCAGAACTCTGTCTGCATCGATAATCTTAGCACCGAGGTGATGCCCTGAAATGCATTCAAGATATCCGTCGGATCTGACATATTTCGTGAGGTGTAGTTGCCCAGTATATTTTCGTATGCAGGAAGGGACTCCAAGAAGCTCTGGAATGGAGCCCTGCTCAACCACCAAGTTCCCCAGTCACTATTTGAATACTTGTCTAGGGCGTATGGGCACTTTTGATTCCATAAGGTTGTGCCAGGAGCAACGAATGCCGCTCTTTGGACGTCTTCGCAATTGGTGTCTTCACAGAAAACGTTGCATGAACACTGGAAATACGTTTGAGCGTGGGTGAAATACAAAGATCGTCTCGACAGAAGGCCTTCTTGGAAAGTCCAGCTTCTCTTGTCCCATCTGGTTACCTTCAACACTTCTTCGAGGTTACTAGAAGGGTGGGTGAGATGCAGCCCTTTTACCTCTCTGATTAGCCTCTCCTCAGGTTCTTCTGTTCGGCTGGTCCTGTAGCCCGGAAGCCCTTTGCACAAATCAAGGGACGAGTGGGGTACGGGATACGCAGCTATAATGGTGAGAACTGCTGCCCCGTACACGTGATCCATCTGTGGTAAATGGTGTGCCTTATGCGCGTCATCATCTTGGATGATGCAAAGGGCATCAATCCAGAGGTAGCGAAAGCAGAGGTCTTTTGCGCAGTGGATAGCATCCTGGATTGTACCTGGGAGCTCACCTATCCGCGTCTGGAGAGCGTCTTGTTGAAACATGTCTTGTAGAGATGCTTTGGTTAAAACAAGATGCTGACTGCTGGGCCAGGTATAGCTCAACGCCACGTACCTTGCAGCTTGTGGTAGATGACAGATGCGCATTTCTTTCAGATCAATGGCGAGCAAATGGGTGGGCAGTGGAGCAGGCACGCGGTCTTTGACTTGACGACCTGGAGTTTCGCAAAATGGACCATGGTGGGTCTCGCAAATGTCAAGCCATTTACGTGCGAGAGTCATATCGAAAATTGGGCTTGCTACTCTCCTACCATGGAATAGAGGACTCAGTCCCAATTTGAGCGCGTCATCGCCGAGGAGCTGGATATCAGCCGCCGGGGCCGGGGGATCAATGCCGATAGTAGTGGCTATTCTAATATAGTTGGCCTTGTCCTGGTGGTTGGAAGCTGAACTACTGTTGTCACCGCAGCAATAGCTGAAGATCCAGCATTTTGTGGCTAGATTTGAGAGACTATTGGGCGACTCCAGGTGGGACCATCGCGAATTTAGGGCATTTATAACGAGGTCACAAAAAGCACAGCCCTGGCTTTTCTGGTATATTTCGCTAAGTGGACCAAGACATACGGCGTCTTCAGTCGCTCCAAGGACGTCGGAGTCGTTGATGTGCTTGTGGATCTCGTGGCGGAAATACGAAGCAAAATCAATGCGAGAACACACAGAACATAACGTTAGGGAGCCCTGACCGGCCATGCCTAGCAAGGAAAAGCTTCTGGAGCTTTGGTGGTGGTGGAGTTCAGCGTCGGTATGTAAAACCGGAGGAAGGCGAACACTAGGCTCATCAATTACCTTGTCTCAATGGACTCCCCCGCGAACCCCCGCGCATGTCTATTAGATGCAGGGTATGCAGCTACTAAATAGTACTACTATGCTAGAAATGGGCGTGATGAGCTCGCCTATCTCGCCTCTTCAGGGCCTGCTGCCCCGCAACACGCCTCCCTCTTGGCCTGAAGCGCGCCTTCAGATACATACGGCAAAAGAACACATCTGTGGCGTCTGTCTCTCGATGCTATGGCTGCGACTCCGATTTCCTCTTATCATGCCTCACTAAGCGGCTCTTTCCTCCGCTCTGGCCCTGAATACCAGCTTCTTGCCAGAGCCATTCGTCAACATGGCCGACCACGCTCATGAGCCCACCGAGCACACGCATCTTCTCTTCCCACGATCTCGGTTCGACGAAGAAGCCCGCTCAGTAATTACGAAGGAGGAAGGAGCTTTAGCTGGGACTGCTATCGGTGAAAGGCTTGCCTACAATGACTACACTACTATTGACTGGCTTCATGACCTAGTATGCTCGCGCATCACAATATCCTAAAAGGTCACTAATCGTAGCTATGATAGGTCAAGGATTCATACCGTTTCCGCGCTTTACACTCTCGTGAGGGTCTCCGCGCCAGAATCATCTGTAACTTCGACGCTTGCTCCGGATGGATTGCGGTGTCGATAATTGGTGCTCTAATGGCCTTTGTCGCAGTTGCCGTCGATCTCTCTGTAGCTACCGTGGGGAGTTGGAAATACGGATACTGCTCGAAAAACCCGTTCCTTAGCCGTGAAACCTGCTGCCGATGGGCTGAAGAGGAAGGCAAGCCCTGTGACCAATATAAACTGTGGGGCGATTCATATGGAATGCGTTTTGGGATATACGTCGGCTGGGCCGTGCTCTTTGGTATCATCAGCTCCTCTGTGACAATGCTATCCAAACGGGCGCTGCCTTCTGTAACACCCAAGAAAGACTACAGCAATGGCATTACCACATCCCTTAACGACAATTTGACGGCAGGAAAGTCTCTGTACATGTCTGCCGGTTCCGGAATTCCAGAAATCAAGACCATCCTTAGCGGGTTTGTTATCCCCCACTTCCTGGATATTCGAATTCTAGTCTTGAAAGCAGTTGGTGCCGTATTTGCAGTCGCCACAGGCATGTCCCTTGGGAAGGAAGGCCCCTTTATCCACATCGCCGCCTGTGTTGGACAGCTCGTCGCGCAGATATTTCCAAAGTACCAAGAGAATGGCAAGAAACTGAGGGAGATACTTTCAGCTGCTTGCGCAGCCGGGTTAAGTGCCGCGTTTGGTGCCCCAATTGGCGGTGTGTTGTTCGCCTATGAGGTTCGTCGCTGTTGCCGATGCTATCACATGAGTTCTAACCCTATAAAATGTAGGAGGTTAGCGTATATTTCCCTCGAAAAGTTCTGTGGAGGACTTTTCTCTGCTCTATGGTTGCCGCTATGACACTGAGAGCTCTAAACCCTCGCGGTACGGGAAAATTGGTGCTCTTCGAGACAAACTATGGGACTTTATATCGACCTGAGCACTATCTTGTGTTTATCTTTCTCGGCATTGCTGGGGGCCTTTGGGGAGGGACTTTCACCATGGCAAATTTCAGATGGGCCAAATGGTTTAGGAGGTGAGAGTCATAGTCTTTCAGATAGTCTCCAGTAAGTGATATCTAATGACGTCGTAGCCTTCCGACTATCAAAGACAATCCTGTCTTCGAGGTGTTCTTAGTCATTCTCATTACTGCTGCACTACAATACCCGAATCCGGCTACACGAGCGCCTGGAGATATCATTATCAAGAATCTTCTCGTTAGCTGTGATGGTACGAAAGATACCTGGGTTTGCCAAAATGAGAGCCGAGATGATGGCAGATGGGACTACATTGCTTGGCTAGCTTACGGGACTCTCGTTCAACTGGCTTCAACTACAATTACCTTTGGCTTGAAGGTACCATCCGGGATCATCATTCCCGCTCTAGTTGGCGGCGCTCTATTTGGTCGACTAGTCGGACAATGGGTTACCACGATTTCACCAGGGATTTTTGCCATGGTCGGTGCCGCCGCATTTCTCGCCGGTGTGACTAGGATGACTATCTCTCTATGCGTAATTATGTTCGAGGTAAAGGCCCAAACTATCAATCCAGTTTGACATTATTATTTTTCTTTTCATCAGAGCTGCAGCACCATGATAGTTAACTTAATTTTAGCTCACCGGAGAACTCGAATATACAATTCCTCATATGATTGCTATCCTCGTGGCTAAATGGACCGCGGATGCCTTGAGCAAAGAATCCGTCTATGACCTTGCACAATCTGTTCTCGGTCATCCTTTTCTCGATACCGATCACGCCCTGACCCTTGTACAGCACCAGTCCTCTTCTCTTGTGGAAGCACTAATTCCGCCCGCAACAACTATGGTTGAACTTACTATTAATGTGCCCCCGAATAACAAGGTTTCCCGGAAAGTCCTTAAAGAGAAGCTTGGCTATCTGCATCGGCGAGGTCTCATGGACGGCGGAGTGGTGCTTGTACAAAAAGGTCTTCTTGAAGGCTACATCGCAGAACCTGAGCTTGACTTTGGGCTGAATAAACTCGGAAAGGGCTTTGGAGATGATGTGGAAGTTCGATTACTTGGGGATTCTGAAGAAGGCGAGTATGATCTTAGTACATTTGTCGATCGAACTCCTATTACCATCTGCTCTAGAGCTCCGATGGAGTATGCGGTGGAAATATTTGGAAAGCTGGGGTTGCGCTATCTCTGCGTGACTGAAGAGGGATCGGGAAAGTTGATTGGATTTGTGATTAAGAAGCGCCTATTGATCTATCTCGATGGGCTGAAGCATGAATAATTTCTATCGACTTGCTTCACGCGAGGATTTGTACGTTTAAGGTTTGATCTTGACACTCTAAAGTACTGTGGCTTCATGCATATAGTTTTTCGTCACGTGCAATGATCAAAACATCTTCGGCTGGGTGTATTTAGCCCTCGGTGTCCTTTTAGTTTATCTTTTATATTCTCCCACGCTCTCTAGCCGGCATTGCTCAAAGTTTTGGTATTCCAAAGTCCCCGAGTATTTACGGAGAGAGACTATGAAGAGTGCATTAAACCGCGCACGCTTGAACTTGTTATGACCTTAGTACTGGCGCAGTAACCTTGAAAGCAGATGACGATCAGGGCGGGTGATGCTAGATAAAGGGAGGATTTTGGCCAATCCAATCCGCGATTTCGTGGGCAGGGCTAACCACAGTTTTTATTATCTCCGTATCTGCACTCCAATTCTGCTTGCAAACTATTTCCTTGCACCGAAAAATGCCGGCCTTGTTCAACTATTTCCTTCACTGGATAGTATGCTTATCTCAGACAGCGCTCTCGTCATTGCTTACTGATATACTGCAGCCAGCATATCGACCCATAATTCTCCAATAGAAGAAAAAACCGCGGGTAGAGACGGTCCACGGCTTGCTCACCGCTGGACTAATTCTTATTTTTTTGTCGGGGGGACTCGTTCATAATGGAAAGACGGGATAGCAATACCGAATTCCACGATCGAATATCATTCCTGACATGTTCTTTTATACCTCAGCAATGACGATAAATTTTGTAGCCGTCAAGCATAAAGACCAAGCCTCCCACAGCTGACAGAACCTCAGCATCTTCCAGTAGCCCTTAAGCAAAAGCTCATACACTGCCCAAGTCCACCGCAATCTAAGTCGAATCCACCATGGTGTCAGCCGAACCCGCGCTCCCGGAAGCCCACGACCCAAGCCAGCCCAGCGTCGCGCGCATGTACGACTACTACCTCGGTGGGACGCACAACTTCGCAATCGACCGCGCCGCCGTCTCCGCCGTCGAATCCGCCCTGCCCGAAATCCGGCCCATCGCCCTCGAGAACCGCGCCTTCCTGCGCCGCACAGTGCGCTGGATGGCAAAGCAGGGCATCGCGCAGTTCATCGACATCGGCTCCGGGCTGCCGACCGCCAGCAACACGCACGACGTCGCGCAGCAGCTGAACCCGGCCGCGACGGTCGTGTACGTCGACATCGACCCGACGGCGGTGCGGCAGGCGCGCGAGATCATCGCGGCGCAGCGGCAGCAGGCGCGTGTGGGTGTCGTGCGCGCGTCTGCGCTGCACCCGGGTGATATTCTGGCACACTCGGAGACGGCGCGGTTGATTGATTTCCGCCGGCCGGTTGGCGTCGTGATGATGGCGCTTGTGCACTTTTTCTTGCCGGCGCAGTACGAGCCCATGTTCGCGGCTATGCGTAATGCGTTGGCGCCGGGGAGCTACTTTGCTATGACTCATGGTACTAGGGATGGGAGGTCAGTGGATGTGGTTGAGCGGACTGAAAGGGTGTATGCGATGACGCCTACGCCTTTGTATCTGCGGTCGAAGGCAGAGATTGGACCTATTTTTCAGGGATTAGAAATGGTGGAGCCGGGGATTGTGAAGGTGGATAAGTGGAAGATGGATGAGGCAGAAGAGGGAGAGTGCCAACCTGAGGTGACAGGAATATGGTATGGAGGTGTTGGAAAGGTGGTGTAAAAGGTGTCAACGGAGAGTCTGGCAGTTTAGAAATAGGAATGAGCAAGGAAGACTAGGTAGTGAGGGCCATGTGTAGTTCCAGAAAGGTCAGGAGAACTCAGCGAAGGCTAGGGGGTCGTGGGCGTGTTTAGGACAAGAATTTTAAAATGGATCAAAAGAACTAATTACATATAACATACCATTCCACGGTTAAGAAATTTGTGCTTGTAAAACTAGAAACATGATGAGAATATTGTGTTATTAGTTCCGTTTTCTTTAGTTACCGGCTTACCTGTGCAGTTATATTAACACTGCAGGGACTGACCTAGTTAGCCTGTTGAATAGTGGAATACTTTGAAGTGAATCTTCAAACCCTAAAAGTAACA
>KV750868.1:0-10161 GCA_001692915.1 Glonium stellatum
GCTCAAAACAGGGGTTAACCCTGTTCGACACGTTGCCGTCATTGATTCCGCCAATGCAAAAGCCGCTTTGGTCGAGATTGCACAGGCAAAAATACTAGTGCCGAACATGGCTTTGATGTCATCGATAGAGCAGTACAGACATATATATGGCGCACAAGGCATTTGTCAGGACACGCCATTAGCCTATATGCGGGCCATGGTGCGAACAGTGCGGATTGCAGACGGACCGGATGAAGCACACTTAGAGCAGTTAGGAAGACGGGAGAACAAGAAAGCTGGGGAGGCAAGAGACTTATTGCAGAAGCAGATGGATATTACGGATGCTCTATTCAAAAAGTATGGAACGAAGGAATCAGGACCTTGTGCAAGATTATAGAAGCTCAAATATAGTTTTAAAGCCTTTCGTTAGAGTTTGCCATAGAATACTCCTGAAATCTTGGCAGCCATGCAGGCTCTTAAGAGATGTTAGTCTAATTTATGGCGCTTTTGTTGTTGAAGTATCAAGATCAAAGATATGAGATATGAGGTAATATTGGTATATTGATATATAAGGTACACGAGGTGATAGGTTTCCTCACAAGAGAATATGGCAACCATAAGGCGGTGACGGAATCGGGAAAGCAGGCGGTGAAGCTCATATGCCAACTTCCGGTAGCCGGATGCTGCCGAAGTATGCCGCATTGTGTTCAATGCGCATCAGCCATGCATATCAATCATTTCTTCCACTTCTTCCAAGCTCTTGCTGGGATCTTTCCTGGTCGCGATTGCCGTGGGCTACGCGGCCGGACTTTGCTCTTATTTGGCTGAGCTTTGCTGGCCAGGGGTGTGTCAGGATGTATCTCAAAATTACTATTGTAAGCTCTCCTTTGCACGTATAACCAAGGGACTGGGAAGTCAGACTACTCTTGGAAGCAGTGTTACTGACTATTGCCATGTTTTAGGGTCTCATCATTTTCTCCTTTGCGCTGCCCTACCTTTATGATCGCGAACAAGTCATTGAATCTTTCTTCCGTAACGCTCCAGATAAGCTGAAGAAGTTTTCTACATTCAAGGAGTACGAAGTGAAGTTCGCGGACAGATTGCGGAATTGTGAAGATGCTTTGCTGGACGAGGCCATGGGATTGGCAATACTGAGTTGTGATGTGGGGAGAGACAAGTGGAATACTGTCATGGTGAGAACTCTTGGCTACTTCGTAGTTTACTCAGTTAGCCAGCGATGATCATACTCCAACAAAAAAGATGCCTAGAATCGATGCTGGAAATATTTGGTTGCCGGAACGATATAGACACTTCAAGTTGCATATATGTATGCGTCAGACACTAACTATATTGTTTGTAGGGCAATTTCCATAAGGAGGTCCCCAGTGGAGCTCTCTACATCTATGACTATTCAAATCCAGATCTTTCTGACGACGAGGCTCTTAAACGTCTCACTCTTGCCGACTTCCCATCTGGCGATACAGATTTCCACCCACTAGGCATTGAGTACTACATGCCAACCTCCACCCTTTACGTGGTCAATCACGCTAGAACCGGCTCTACCATTGAGATTTTTCGCCTCTCAGTTTCGTCTTTCACTGCCACGCACGTTCGCACTCTTAGGCACCCTCTTGTGCATACACCAAACAGTATTGCTGCTATTTCAGACATGGAAATATATTTTACCAACGATCATTACTTTCCAGTTCGTAAAAGCCCCTTATTGGCAAAAGCGGAGACGTTCCTTGCAGTCCCAGGTGGAAGTGTTGTGCACATCGACCTTACGACCGACTCCGCTAGATCAGTGGCACATATCCCCTTTGCAAATGGCATCGCAGTTCTTAATGAAACCACACTTGCAGTATCATCATCATCTAAGCCAGGCATATATATTTACGCTATGACAAAACAACGTGATCTAGTTCTACAGAAAGTTGTAAGAGTACCTTCGCTTGTAGATAACATTTCAGTCGACGAGAACGGGAAATTACTTATAGCAGGCCATCCACATGTTCCGAGCTTCCTTACTGTATCCGGATCGAGGGCGCTTTGTAACTCAGAGAAACAAAAGGAAAGTGAAAGCGAGGTCTGCAAAGTGCGGGCGCCTAGCTGGGTCGGTGAGTGGACTGAAGATGCTGGATTGACGGAGTTGTATCAAGGGTTGGAATATGAGACCAGCTCTACCGCCATAAGAGATGCCAAGAGGGGCGTAGGCATAGTCACGGGATTGTATGCGAAAGGAATAATGGTTTGGAAGGAGTGAGCTGTGATAGCGTGGGCTCTCCCAATGCTTAAATTTTTCCAATCCTAACATCCGATATTTCTAAGTAGTTAAGAAAGCTGTCAGCTCATTTATCTTTCATTTTTTATCAAATCTTGGATCTTTTCACGTTAGCAACGCCCAGGGAGCTTTGCGCCTTTTATAGCGTGAAGGGCAAACATGCCTCAGATAATAAAGTTATGAGAAAAGATTGCTTATACCTGTCTTTTCTTGCTTTGGTTCTGTTGATGGAGGTGCTTGCGCTTTCATTTTCTTCATCATTCGCTGGCATAGTCCTTGCAGAGCCTCACAGCGCTCGAATTCCTTTGTCAACCCGGATAATTTGTTGACTTCTTCTTCATACAGGTACCTGAAATTCGAGATGCACATGGATATCCCTGCCAGCGATCCAAGATCCAGCGTGTCCATGCGTATAGAAAAATGCAAATACTGCTCATCTGAGAGAGAAGCAAGATTTTTCAATTCGAGACGGATATGGTTAAGGTTTTCCTTAAGGTTCGAGATCCGGTCCAAGATCTGAGTAAACATTTCTTCTTTAGTGCACTTAGAGCGATTCCGTTTCGAGGCTTTTTTTTTCACGCGAAATTTAGGTGCCGCATTGGAACGCTTGTTGGCGGATGAGTCGAGTGCTTTCCGCCGCTCATGTTCCTTAAAAGGGACCTTTCTTATATTTCCTTGCGCTCGATCAATCATGCCGTTAAAAAGTTCAAAAACTTTCGTCGTGGCGGGAGGAAGGATGAGTCTTTTCCGCGAAATGTGTTTGGTCGACTTTGGAGCTAATATGTCCTTGACCTTCCTTTGCACCATTTTGCCACTTAAGGCTACGAGGAACCGATTCGAGCACGAACTGTGGATACGCCGGGTGCCGCGGTGGAATAAGTATTATGCAGTTGAAAAATGTACCGAAACCAGTTGAAGCGGAGTGCTTGAGTTAGTAAAAGATAGAGGCATAAAGGAGGGCAGCGCGGCTCCTTAAATACATTATTAGATTTCTGGCATGTCAGAGCGTAGGCTGGCAAGCGCGAGGGAAATTGGTAAGTTCTGCATTTTAAACTACGATTTAACTTCGTCCAAATGTCAACAGAAAGCAAATTTAACGCCAAGAGAATATTCAGGGCTTCGAAGCTCAATAATGTTCTGTCTTTTGCCGCTTTGTCGGTCGCTTGGAAGTTTCCAGACTTTTAACCCCTGTTTCACATAGCTTCGCCTGAAAATCGCATCTCCTCAATGTTTCCTCTATCTCTGCCAATTGCAGCAGCTCCTCCTCAGTGCCATTGCCTTTCGAGGCTGCAGTTGAGTCGCAGTCCATCCGGATGTGTCGAAGCTTGGTGCTCAGTCTGGTTACGTCGCTGCGCATATAGAGCACTGATGGGAATGAAATGTACTTAAGGCCCGCATTCGAGTCGTTTAGGCTCTTGAGTATGATTTTGAATTTGTCCTGAACCTCAGTTAAGCTAACAGAGAGATATTTTAGCTTTTGTTTTTGGTCTTCGGGCTCTGCTGTTGATAAGGAATGGGAGGCTTTAGATCTTGCAGTTTTGGGCTCTGTTGTTTTGGCGATCTGGAGGGATCTGACCCCGGGTGTAGACCTCTTTGTAGTGTTTTTGGGCATTGGGAAGTGGCGGAGAGGATGAGTGCGGAGCGTAGAACTGGAAGCCACTCCGCTGGTAACCGCTGCTCCTGAACGGCTTTGAAGGGCCAGTTTGAGCGACATTTGGAAGTGGTGGAAACTCCGATATTCCCTTTCAACACTGAGAGCTAGATGTATCAAGAAAGTATGTGAGGACCTTTTCTAGATAGATAGTAGCTATTCAACAACAAGATATCGCGCAGGTTTGGCTATTTTCTGAACTGGAGTACAGAATGTGAGTTATGGTGAGACTGGTGAAGATGATCATTCCAGGAAGAATTAAGTGGTGGTTATATAACAGGAACATTTGCTCTCTGACTACTCTACCAAGGTTTCGATTGGATTTCGAAATATTTGGTTTATGTTCTGGCATCGCATTTGAGAGTATAGATAAAGCTTAAAGCTTATATCGCCTAAACTTTATAGAAATGTAAACGTCAGAAATTGAAAATTAGCTTGCCTGGCTGTATTTTAAAGACATAGTCTCTAGAAACATCCATACGTCTAAATTGGAAAGATACGAGGCACTCAGGACGGGGGGATTTTAAGCTCACGATGTCCCTGAATTAGAGGCAATATCTTAAAGACGAGATATCTTTTTTAATTACTCCCAATCAGCTATTTTGGTCCAGGGGAGCTCTCTGTGCTCGGACCAGTCTTAAAGATCAGAAATCTTGCCCTTCCAAAGCTCCTTTGAGTTATTGTAGAAGACAGAATTTTTTTCTTCTTCGGACAAGAAATCTGCGTCCGCCAGACCGGCAATATTTGCCTTCACGTCCCAGAATCCGATACCATACGGATAGTCCTAATGAGATAAGTGAATCAGCACCCCGAGAATAATAAGAGGATTCGAGATACGAGCTGGCCTTGCGATGACGAGGAATACTACTTACGGTCCCAAAAACCAGTTGTGAGATTGGGACGCCGTGAGCCATTAAGCCTTTGACTTGGCGAGGATAAATGGGGCCCGCACTATCGTACCAAAACCTGTGAAAGTCAGTGCACCGAACGCAAAGCCTCTCTAGGACCTTTTTGAACTTATTGAGAAATATGTTTGCGTTCGACTAACCGCGTAGCATATATTTCTCTAGCCTTAACCTCCAAGTCTGGGAATCCAATAAGAAACCTATCCTCAATACAAGGGAATGCGCCGGCGCCGTGAGAAATGCGATAGTGAAGCTTTGGGAAGTCGTGGATCGTGTGTGATGCTGTGAGAGAGGAGATTGCGCGAGCCGTTTCGAAGTAGAACTCGCCGAGGCCAGAACGGAAAGGGGCTGTCAAGTGGTAAGTCGATGGCAGTAGTTATAGAAATACATAACATAAAGAGATATCGATCGAATATAGGAAAAGTAAGTGAGAACCGAAGCTTTAAAGGACTAACCGGGGTTAGACGGCACCAGCTTTCCATCGATATTGATTACTGGGTCAGTTGGATGAACAAAGATGATCTCCCTATCACTCTTCCGGCTCTCTAGTGCCTGCCAAAGAGGCTTGAACGACGGATCCCCAGGGTATTTTCCTTCATGATTCGTGAGAACACCTATGCCGACAGCACCGAGCTTGTCGAGTGCATAATTTGCCTCTTTGATCGCCGCATCTATATATGGAAGCGGTGTGATTGCTTGAAACGAGAACCTGTTTGGGTACGTGCGCACAAGAGCAGCTACGAATTCATTTAGAACACGCGCAAGTGCAGCGGTCAGATCTGGAGAGCCGGGGAAAAGGTTGGCTTGCGGCGTAGAGACGCAAACAATGCTTCTTTTGATGTGGTTATCAATCATGAATTCAAAGTGAGACTCTACACTCCAAGTGGGCGTTCCTCTGCCAGCCGCGGATGGTGCAAGTTCTCGATACCATTCTGGGACAATATGAACGTGAGTATCGACCCTCGTGGCGTTTTCAAAGCCAGGAAGGTCGGAGGTCACGGGGACCAGAATGGCATCAATGGAGGCAAAAGCAGCGTCCGCGAATGGTAGAGCGGTCAAATCAATCCCATCTATGGCACGGTGCGTTAGTATTCCATTGAAAAAGTTCTGTAAAAAGAGGCCTACCGGATTTTGCATCCGCAATTATTTTCATGACAGTTGGTGAATAACTCATATTGTCTAATGGGCTGCAATACGAGGCCACGTGTAAGAATAACTGAGATATTAGAAATGTAGAAATTGCAATAAACATACAGTGCTAACGTTGATTTGTATCCGGATAGCGGATTGTCTGCAAATTCCCGCTTATAAACTAGGAGGCTTGGTGCTCGAGAGTACTGGACACGGTGGGATTACTGTAGGCATTTAGAGTGTTGAACGGCTCCCCACCTTGGCAGAGAGCTAAATTATCCGGTGTCACATCTTCACTTCTATGCAATATCAAAGATGCATTGTTGGTTTTGAGATTAAGTAATTCTATGTTTGTATAGACGACAGCTCTAGCCGTTTGCGCATCAACTTACAATAGCCCGTCACGGTAGACTTAGTCCAAGTATCTCCACAAGGCTTCGTACCTGCGCTTGTCTATGTTCTTCTCTAAACTACTATTATTACCCGTCGCTTAAATCAACAGGATCGAAATACCCCCAAACCTTGCCTATATGTCCGCTAGCGCACAAGCCATGTCATTTTAAGTCGTGTACGTTGGGATAACTAGATGTGGGTGTTTTGTCTGGTATAAGGGAGGTCGGCGAAAGTAGGGGTATCTAGGGTATCGGGCTTGTTAAAGATGGCATTTGCAGTAGGTGGACTAGAGGGAGTCATTCATTTCCGACTAGAAGAGCGTACAACTGAGACCGAAAAGATTTTGGATACGTTGCTAGGTGTATTGTGCACGGAAATTTGAGCGTCTTTGGTCCTACGACAGGTCAGTAAGCGTAAGCATTCGGTATACTGCGAATATTTGCTGAGTAGTGGGAAGCCTTTTCAGAGAAATAAGGAGTGGTGAATTGTGCAGTACAAATTGGCAAGCAGGAATGATGAACAGTGGCGCTGAGGGGCGGTAATGGATAGCTGGGGAACGATCGGAAGCTTTAACACTAGCCTCGTTTAGTGGAAGCAAAGTGTGATCCGTGCGCTGGGAAAATATCAACTAATCATCTTAACTTTGATTCTATTGATTCTATTAGTCAGTTCTTATCGATAACGGTAGGACGAAATCCACCGGGATAAGGGGTTCTATCCCCTCGGCTAGTGTCTTTCTCCTTGGCTGATGTCTTATGGTCTACTGTTATCGATAAAAGAGAGCCAATAGAATGAATAGTATCAGCTCCGTAATAAGAGATAGTTACACGGGCGCAGAGGCTGGGTTTTAGTGTTCTGCGCGCGGTCCAATTGTGGTGGATGCCACCAGGATAAGGGATGCTCACGTAACTCGAACTGACTCCCAATCAGCTATGCAGGTGGCTTTTTTGCGTTTTCGGAATATGCTCAAACCACGCCGAAATGCGGGGAAGCTTTCTTCTGAAAGTATGACTGCTAGGTAGTTAGCTTACTACCATTTCCTTTTCGAAGCAATACGACAAGATGCTGCCCCGGTCACGCTTTTCAGTTGGCAACATTCTCTGGCTTCCTCAAGAGCGTGATCTCCCACGCAGACCCTTCCACTTTCGCACTAAGCTCCCTCAAAGTTGCTACGGTCACCCGGTTATCCTCATCTCCATCGACTCTTCCGATAATGCCGTTTGGGTCTTAATAGTCCGCCTTAGTCTCCCTTTAGACTCCACTAGACGCTAATCTTCCCAGCTCACTACGTTCGGAGGCCATGGCCCTACTCCCGCCAAATTTATAAGACGTGGCCACAACCCTGACGAATACCTCCCAATCTACCCCGCCGCGCCACACCTTGACGATATATTATCGCTCCTCCTCGAAGATGGCCAATCCCTCTTACGTGATAGCTGGGTCTTTGTACGAAAACCATATCGTTGCGCAAAGGCCTGGCTTCAGGAACTCCCCCCCGAGACGTGGAACATGCCATGGCTGAAGGGACAGGTTAAGAGTGAGTCGTTGGATGGATTAGTGCTCTATGCGCGGCAGAGGCAATGGCACTCATGGGCGTATAAAAATTTGTTGAGAAATTATAGGAGCCGATCCTATAGAGTAGGTTATAGAACTATCGAAACAGTTAATGAAAGACCGCAGCAAATGAGAAGGAAAAACCACTGGTGGCTTTGGGCAATTATTCTTTTTATTTTGTTCACCTTGGGGTTGGGAGCGGTTTTCTTCTTTGTTTTTAATTCAGCTACATGACGTAAGAAATAACAAGATCGAAAGGTAGATAATGGTCTTCTCCGTTCGTTGATAAGCTTTGGTTAAGTTTTTGGCATTAGAAAATTAATATATCGGACCATTGATAGTGTGCTTTGGCCTTTTATGGCCGATACGCACTAAAGTGTTATTGGTCTCGGACTAGATCCTAGGATGAAATGATTTGAGATCTTAACTTGCTTCTCGATAGTATGTGGAAGCGTAAATAATTTCTATCAGTCACTGATGGCTATAATCAGTTACGCCTAGATTATTTTGCTACCAATAACAAATGATTACCTAGGTAGCTTTTTTCTAAAGCTTTGCTAACCATAATATATATGAATGCAGAATATCTAGAAGCTTCAAAACCGCCCCTTGATCCATTTTTCGCCTTATTTAAAGACCTCCTCTCAACCGTCTCGAAACCCTTGATATTTTCAAGGTCTCTGTCACAGTTTTAATAGAAAAGCCCCCTGGAGAATACGTTGCAAAGAGAGATTTTCAGCTAAGAATGTAATCGATTGCCGTTTGCTAGCTTACCACCAGGCTCAAAAGCCATCCTAAAAAACACCGCCCCAGCGCCAACGCACTTACTCTCACCAGAGTAGGAAGTCTTGTAGACTGGACCAGATATGCAGTCAGTTATCGCCTTGCAGGAGTAAGGTTTAAAGCACAGGATCATGTCATCCTCACAGAACCCATGGACTTCCACTTCCAAAGCGTGGGTGCATTCCTGCGTAATCCGTACTTTGTTAAGGAGCCGTATAATTGTCCCGTGCAAGAGCGGATAGTGCAGTTCCTAATTTTTTGGGCTATGCAGTTGTCAGTAATGTATGTTAGAACTAGGACGTTAGAAATTAACCCTTCTTTGTGGAATTACACATCCTAGACTTAGTAACTCCTGAGGAGGACAGGCCGGACGCCAGTGATGGAATTGGACTGGAGTGGAGTGGATCCGAGCTCAAATCCACTCCATCCAGCTAGTAAATTGTTTGACTCCAGGAGCTCCACGGAGCTCCACAACATTTATATACTATATATAGAAAAGCTTGGCATTAGCATGGCGTTATAAAAGGAGGCGTAGATGTAGAACTCACTAAAAGCTACCTATATTATGCCTTACTAATAACCTTAATAGCCGCATATTGCTCATCTAGCTCCTTTTTCTTCTTATTAATTATATAATTTTCCACCTGAGCGGAGGCCTCTACAGCGACTGCGGCAGCAAGTTAAGACTTAGCAGCTTTCTTGAGCAAAATCAAACTGGCTCCTATAGTGATCCAGCCAGTATTGTATAACGTCAAAGTATTAGTTCTCGGTAAAAAGTACGCGGTTAGTAGCGAGATACTCTTTAAAGCGATTAATCGGTAGTAATTTTAAGGCGTTTATATAATATATTGCTTCCTGTAAAGCCTAAACTTCTTAATTATTTTTAACTTATTGGCTTTTAGATTAAAACTTTTAGGCGCAAGAATTACGTCGTTGGATATAAAGGGTAATTCAGCTGATAGATATTACTCTATAGTAGTAATAAGGAAAATAATAAGAACTAAAGCGATAATAATAATAAAGGCAGAAGAAATAACTCTTATATATATTAGAGTTTTTAGATTATATAGATTATATATTTAATTCTAAGATTAAATCTTATTATTAACGTGTCAGAGCCTGGCAATACCGTGTCCCAACGACACTAGGAGATGGGGCACCACAGGCTCCTTGGTTCGTTCTCCTGTCAAAAGCCCAGATAGGGTAGAAGGATAAGAATGACGAAAGGTCAAAGTATCATAAGAAGAAGCATGTGATATTTTAGAGACTTCCAACATGTGATGGAAAGAGGATAACGGTTATATAAGAACACTGGCTCTCTACTAGAGAGGGACCAGTAATTAGTTTTCCCTTTGGTTGACGAGGTCAATAGGCAATTAATTCTATTTCCCATTACCCTTTCATCCACGGCGCTGTACCAGCGCCTATACAGTGCACTACCTTCTCATTTTAATTCTCACCCAACTCATATTCCTAAGTCCTGT
>KV750868.1:10249-20695 GCA_001692915.1 Glonium stellatum
TGCCTTTGACATAACGTTACTAATTAGCTTATTAGTACGTACTAGTATTTATGCGCTCTAACCTTTTATTACACCTGCCATCGGGTTAGAGAATTGGAGCTCCAAGAGCTCTATAGCTTCAAATCCACTCCATCCAACCAACCAAATTGACAGGATCTAGTCCAATCAGACTACGGCTCCACCATGGAGCTCCTGAATTAACCCAGTCCAATTCCATGACTGCTGGACGTGGAGTTCTAAGTATGTGGATAGAGTATTAGACTTCATCCACTCCATCCACGTGGAGCCTCCAACTGTTACTTCCATTAAGCTTTAAAGGCTCCATGGCTCCATGCGCTTAACTTAAAAAGGTAATTATCAGGTAGTTAAAATCAAGTATACGGTTACGCTTTTATAGAGCCTAAATAAATATTACTAACGAGCGTCATTAACCGTCATTAACCTATATAAGACCTGGCTTTACTAAACGCTTGCTTCTAGTGCGATATAATAAGCTTCTTACTAAGAATCTACACAAATCTATGGAAACAGTGGAGGCTCCACGGGTGCAATCCATAACTTCATGGAACTTGCCTCTAAAGGATATACGCTACACACTTGGAATACTGACTGGTGCGGTGACTAATATAGAATCTACTCTAAAAAGAAAGAGATTATGAGTAACGCCTTGAACTTCCACTCCTAGTATTAGAATAAAGCCCTTGCTGGAATGTGACTTTCCATCCCCCTTAATGCCGCATTGTAGAGTTTCTGAATTCGTTGTTATTGAGCTGGGGTATCCATATATTATTTCGTTGCATTTCCGCAAGACTCTCAGCGCTTTCTTCCTTACACATAGCGCGAATTAGCTTACTAGAAATAACAAAGGTTGGGTCTTTACATAGATTGCGTAGAGCATAGAGTGATGCACCGAATGCTGGTTATTACTCGACTTCATATAGGAGGCTATGATCCTAACAGGAAGAGAGTAGGGTTTTAATAGCCTACACCGAGCAAAATTATAATATGCACATTGGTAAAAGATAATTTTATCATCTATACCCTTTATTTAATTAACAATTGGGAAAGAGTATATCTTTCAGGTGTAGATGGAAGAGAAGAATGTTATCTCAGTATAGCAGTATAAGTGGTGGATTGCACGGGTATTCTAAAGACATTCAAGTAAATTTTTAAGGTGTTGTAGCGAGCTTGGGGATTCTGAAAGATTTTGAAAGATTCTATCTTTATATTGGCCTATTTAGGGGTTATTGGCGGGGGTAGTGGCATTAATAGGAGCTTCCTATAGTCACATGGTTGCGTGTATATAGCCTTGTCGTATGCAACAACCCCATCTTATAGAGTCCTTATCACCACCACCGTGCCCTGCATCCCTATGTTACAGAGGCCGTTCACCCGTCTTTAGCTAGATCACCAGGATAAACTGTATGAAAACTGCTCCGTGCCTGGAGTAGTAAATGCTGTGCTGAGCAGAGATTCCTAGCATCAAATCCAGGGGTTTACACTTCATTGATTGAATTGCCCAAGGATGCGAAAGTTAGGACGAAAAAGGCTAGGAAGTGAGTTTATTGAAAATGCCGAAAGAGGACCCGCTGACATCATCACAGCATATACACCGCTTCTCTGAAGGAACAGATCGACAATATACTTTGATCCTTGAAATTCAATTCTAGAAATGTGCCAAACTGGGTGAAGTATTGGAACTCGGATAATGATAACGAGCATGGAGGTAGTAAGCTGACATCCTATCCTACCGCATGATAAACACTCAATCATACTAATCATAGGTAAGCAATGTGCAACACAACAATCGAGAAACTGATCCAACACAGAAAACCCTCAGTTTCTCTAACCCACCTAGCCGCAACCGCCAGAACCACGTTACCCCAACCCACAAACCACTCCATCACCCCAACCCAACTCAGCCAACCAGCCGACCGACCCACAAGAATCCTTCTCAACTCACTCAACCACAGCCACAATCCAGAAATCACAACCCCAGACCAAGCTAAGCTAAGCCAAGCGACCGCCCAGCTTTTAGCCTCGTCGCCGCGCCACCCCGCCTCGCAGCGGTTCTCGACGGCGCCACATCGGGGATCGCTGGCAGCTTAAGCCAAGCGCACCGAACAACTCCTTCGGGCCTTGGCTAGCTGAGACAACAGCGCAACCGACAGGCCGGCACGTGGCTGGGTGGGATTGCGGGGTGGGAGCGGTAAACCGTGAGACGGGCCGAGCGCAGAATCAGGTGGCGCCGTGACATTCTGTACTCGGCGGGGGAGGGGCCGTGCGCGGGGGTTCCTGCTTCTTGGTTTTGGGTGTTTCGCGGCTTCGATGCCTGTGATTGGGTGCGTGTTGCTTGGTGGTTGATGCTTGGCGCTTGACGTTGCTATTTACTATTTGATACTCATTACTTGTGAAGATCTTGCTTGGCTTGGCGGGAGTTGGAAGTGCTGGGAGTGCTGGGCGGTTAGGGGCGAGTGGTCGTACGGTTTTTTTCTCTTGTGCGATATCGGGGAAGACTGGAGGGTGTGGAGGATCGATGTGGTTGCGCGGGACATGTTGTGGATCGTTGGGCGTAGGACTTGCTAGTGCGAAGGGCGCATACGTCGTTAGTGTCAATGAAGCAGGAAGGTGAGGTACGGAGACAACCGGAGCTGGTGTTTGGAGTTGTCACGGGGTGGTATTCAACATTTGTTAGTGAAGCGTTGGCAATATGTGCGTAGCTTATTCGTTTCACGGGTGACTATCTGGGAGAAGCGAACACGTAAAATAGCCAGTATAGCAAGAACAGAAGGTAAAATTAATTTGAACCTAACAAGTGATTAGGTGTAAGCGCGGAAGCTCGCAGTGCCTAGAATGCGACGGTGTGTGGTACTTAAGAGTTGTTGTTCCACTCCAAACGTCATGATCCCCCACACCATTAAATATTGCGCGCTTTTGCCAGTACTCATGTGTACCTCCATTGAGTCATTAAATAGATTGAATTTGTTCGCTGGAGTAAGAGGTCTGGCTCGGTTAGATCTGAGAAGCCTTATAAGGATAGATGTACGTTTTGATTAAGCTTTGGTATTATTCTTGTGGCGTGCCGCGTGCAGAGCTCGTAGTAAGACATTGCACAAGGTGCTGAGTAGAGAAGGTCTATAAAACGTACCAAGAACATCAGGGTCGTTTCACCACGCGAGATGTGCGACATTACCCACGCGATCGTGTTACGATCAGACGGACTGAGGGGCCGATATGCATGGCGTGGTTTTAATTCGATCAAGGAGCACTCTTCCCTTATTCAGTAGCGCAGTTATATAAAAATTTGATTACTAGATATAAATAAGCTTTAATACTTATAAAGCCAGATGATATTTGACGAAAGCGGATGACTCGACGCCGGAATGGGACAGCTGTGTTCTGGGTCGGGTCAATCACGTGGACGCAAAACCGAGACACAGCCAGTGAAGAAAACAATATATTTAAGAGTTTGGGGTCGTCTCAGCCTGGAATCGGTTGGATAAATGCTCTGATGGGCCAAAGGTACTTCAGCCTCGTTCGTTGCAGTCAATTTGCGGGATCCTGCGTGATCTTTAGCCAACATGTTTCGAACACAGCTCTGGGAAACCCCAGATCACGAAACCGGGAGACATTTTTGTGTAAAAATAAGTCCCCAGAAACAGAGCACAGGTCAGAGAGTGTGAGTCCCTAGGGCGGGTTGCGTTACAAAGACTCGGCCTCAGGCAGAAGGAGGCTGTAGTATTATCATCGATAAGTCTTGGAGACTTCTACGGAGTTCCCAGTGTCCTAATGGCAAATCCATGAATAGAATAAATGCCTAAGAGAACTATAATGGCTCTAAGCACGCCGCGCGTTCCGTTTGGAAGAAGTTCGGACGATTGCCTGAGACCTGCGTGCGTGAGAAGACTACATTAGTGACACGCGCACGAACGCCGTTGTTCACGGCACTTGGACATGCATTACCGGCACGGCACTGACTCTCGTACAGCAAAGATTAGCCCTAAAATGGCATAAATTAACGAGGGCTAAGTGATAATCTGATAAGACTGAAAATAACAGGGAATCGCAGAACGGGGTCGCGGTAAGCTCAGATGACTGCAGCGTGGAATGGACGTCAACAATATAAGTTTGATTGTTCGGTCGCGTGGGAATGGCAACAATATAAAAATTGATAAAGGCCAACCAAAGCAGGGGCCGTCACAGTGGCCTAGTGACGCTGCAGCGCATGGGTGTTCGTGTCCGGGAACCCTCAGTCCCGAATGCTTATTTCCCTATTCCAAAGCTCTTTCTTTCACAGCTCTTTCGGTTATGCTAGGGCTCTAAGAGTTTGCGAATAGAGCGAGGAGTCGAGTGATTGTGAAGTGCTGCGTGCCACGTCCAGATTGCCTGGCGTAGGGTAGCAGGTGTTGGCGGCCAATCGCTTCCACTTGGTAGAGAGGTGTCTACCTGGTGTTTTATCTGGCGATGCAGGTCATCGCTTTCGCATTGGTGCATGGTGCCGAAGAAAGGGATTTGGGTCGCGAGCATGCAGGGCACTTAGCGGACCAAGGAGTAGAGGAGTGCGGAGGAGTGCGGAGGAGCGCAGTCATGGCGACTCGGTTGATTTGGATGATTTGGGTGATTTGGGGGCTGGCATGGCAGGACTTGAAGTAAAAAAAAAAACAAGAATGTTCGCTGTGGCAGGTTGTTTAGGGCAGATGTTGATGGTCCAGAACCTGCGCCGTGAGGATTGCGACCCGGAGCCTGGGGCTGAGACATCGGAAGAATCCAGGCACGGCAGGGTCCACATGTGGCATGGAAGAAGCAACGAACACCGAGGAAAACTTTAAATGACGCCACACCAACGTCGACACACGACACACGACCCCAACCTCACCCAGCATCCATCTCGTTGTAAACATCTGGCAGATGAATGCCATGCGTGTAAGAAAACATATACACCTAAAAAAAGAATCCCGACCGACTCCGACTGCCTCCTCCAGCGAACCGGCCAATCGCCAATAGCCTTGTGGGGCTCGCTATCCGCGCGGCCGTGATAGGATAATTCCCTTGACGACCAGCATCCATGACCATAGCATGGAACCGCCAGACACCCCCGGCGCTGCGACGAGTAGGACCGTGGCAACACGGCTCGTCGGCGATGCTATGCATGGCACAGCCTCATAAATGGATATTATTTGTCCGGGGGGAGTCGAACGAGCGAGGATGTGCGGCTCGAGCCTTGAAGTGTTGAGGCGTTGAGGCGTAAGGCGAGCAAAGCGAAACCAGCCGGAATGTCAGGCATCAGGTCACGCATGACCTGAGATGACCTTCACACCGCATCCACCTGTGTGACTGAAAGGGAGCACTGCATGCTCTCAGCTTTTCGACACCCATTTACGGTCCATCGTCTTTAGAAAACAAAACCTTTTAGCTCTGTTTCGTGAAGAATGGCCCGCCTGCAGCCCGCAGGTGGTGCAGGCTAGCAAGAGCTAAATCGATATCGTGGGACCTGTAAACGTCGTTATCCGACAGCGGGAAGGTATAGGCGTAAGCGTATTGGAGAACTTCCGAGCGAACCCCATGGCTCCATCTGATTTTTTTTGAATGCACGTCAGCGATTCGATAAAAGTTCTCACGGCTCCAAGGCCTTGGGCTCAAGGCTCAACCTTGAACGCGCTGGCGGGCGGCATGGTCGGAGCCTTTGTGCTACGACCATCAAGCGCGGAGACCGAGGATGAGAGAGATGCAGATGGAGATTTATGTAGGTATTGTTGCGAGCTAGGTATCCGTTGGCCTCGCTAAAAACCATCTCTGTCTATTTGCTAGCTGGTCACGCAGTTGAGCGGAGCGCATGACGTTGGAATCCACGAATATGAGGGTCAAGAAGCCCAGCCGCCAACTCCCGCGCCAATGTCAGAGCCCAGAGGCCCAGAGGCCTGGACGCCACCAAAAAAGTCGAGCTGTAGAAATGCTTCGGACATTTAGCATCGGCTCTCCGCAGAGTAGATTGAGTGGGTTTGAGAAAAGATCTTTGGTAGGCATGATCTGCGATAATGCTGGTAAACCCCGGTCTCGTCAACCTCGTCCACCTCGTCAACCATCGTGCATACGGCCTAGTGGCCATGCCCGCGACAGCACTCAGGAGTTTTTTCCAGAATCGGAAGAAATCCCAAGCCGCGCCGACTACACTAGGACTACCATTCGCGGATCGCCATTCGCCTTACACTATAATCCTCAACTTCTGTCGATCAACTCCTCCCTCCGACATCTCGATCAACGCTCGGACATTTTATGTCCTGCAATTCGTTCACTGACAGAAGCTTAGCATATCTGATTTCGACTCTTTAACTGGTGGTTTCGCACTGATAGCGACCCAACAGGCAGCCATCTGCATAGAAGTTCTGCATGCCAACGCCCCGCTCTCCACTCAACTACGGTACAACGAGGGACCACATACCGATGCTGTGCCTTCCTTTCCTTGGAGGAACCGACACCCGCACAAGCTTTTAGCATTGGCAGCCGTGTTCATATGGCTGCAGTTGCCCCTGCCTAGCCCTTTTAACTCTCTAGTATAGCACTGGTGATCCACCGCAGCTCCCCAACTAAGGCCGGCGCATCCATGCCAGGCTCTGAATCTCCACAACCACGAAACTCGCCTCGCTTACTCCCCTTGGTGATGACTTCACTTAGCCATGAGAGATCCACTCCGGACTTCGGACAGCGGGGACACAAGAAGAGTTCAAGCAAGTGCTGTGACAGGAAAAAAATGCCTTGGGCGGACTCAGAACTGGACGTACGACCCTCTCAACCGCTGTACCCGACCACTTAGGAGCACCGGCCCGCAATTAACAGAGCCACGGCCCACATCCTAGCTGCTGGAGCGGCGCTTGTCAGACTATACCTTCCTACCCACTGTCCCGCACCTGCGGCACGGGCATCGGTGTTCCAGGTCTGTCAGTGGCGCTCATGGCTATCCTTCCGTGTTCAGCTGGCCCAGGCATCCGGTATCCGCCCATGACTTCCACATTATATATGTATCATAGTGCGCTGCGTGCCAATCCCCAGGGAAGGCATTTTCTAATATCTTTGCGAAGGGAGTGAACCCCTTTCTTTGTAATCATCCCTTCCTGTCCAATCATGGCTCTTCTGTCTTTACTTCTTGTATTCTCTGTCCTATGTGTAGCTACGCTCTGGAAGCGATTTACGTCTCGTCCTCATCAAAGACTGCCGCCTGGCCTGAAAAAGCTGCCGGGTCCCAAAGGTATGGACATACCAAACTTACATGCATAATAAGGAGATCTACTTACCTCTGACAAACACAGGTTATCCATTGATAGGTTCGGTACCAGAAGTCCCAGAGAAGAACAGCTTTATCAAGTTCGCAGAATGGGGAAAGCAATACGGACCTATTTATCAAGTGAACCTCGCCGGCAGTAATCATGTCTGGATATCATCGGACCAAATTGCACGAGATCTTTTGGCTAAGAAAGGAGCCATTTACTCCGATCGACCCCACATCCCCGCCTTGATCGATGATAATCGTACCAGTGGACAGTATCTCCCTTTAACAAGCAAGAACAGTAAGTATAAGGCCCTCTGCATCTATCGCACGTTAACTTCAACTAACTCTCTATAGATGCTTGGTCTCGACAAAGGAAATTCGCCAATGTTATCATGCGCGAGTCCGAAAAGGCGCAATTCCATCGATACCCTGAAATCGAAGCCAAGCGCATGCTTGTTGAACTCATGGACCAACCTTCGCAATACAACCATGCGCTAGAATCGTTCATTTCACGCGTCACATGTCGTTTGGCTTGGGGCCGTAGTGAAGCCAGTGACGAGCTCAAGCAACGTGCTCGTGAGCTCCTCATCGGAGTTTCTCCCACTGGCGCACTTGGCAACAAACTTCCGTTCCTCATGTCGCTCCCCGACTGGCTCGTGCCCGCTAAGGCTTGGGAGCGAAGGCGTGCGAAAACTGAACGGACATTTTTTGAGATAATGCAGAAGGATGTTGAGAATGACATGAAAGAGAAGCGAGCACCCCAATCATGGATGCGAACTTTTCTTGAATCTCGAGGAAGTTGGGGTTTCCAATACGAGCTTGAGGGCGCTTACGCTGTTGGCATGCATGGGATAGCAGGTGCTCTTACCATTGCCGCACCGATGCAAACGTTTTGTCTAGCGATGTGTCACTACCCGCAATACCTTCCTATGCTCCAGGAAGAGCTGGACAGGGTATGCGGCGATCGTCTGCCTAGATCAGAAGACCGACCAAATCTACCGTTCTTACGCGCAGTCATAAGGGAGTGTCTACGTTGGCGTCCGCCAGTTCCTACGGGCATTCCTCATTATTTGATCCAAGATGACACATACAATGGATATCATATTCCTGCTGGTAGTGTTATGCACCCGCTCGAATGGTAAGTTTTCTTGGCGCATTTTGACTGGTAGAAACTTACTAATTTAATGCAAGGGCGATCTCTCGTGACCCTACCGTTTTCCCTGACCCGGAATCCTTCAATCCGCTCCGTTGGCTCGAACCTTCCTATCCCACATACCAAGAACCTCTCACCCAATACCCCACCATAATTAATTGTACACAATTTGGGTATGGACGCAGGCTATGTCAGGGCCAGGGCGTCGCTGATGAGGATCTTCTCATTGGAATCGGGTCCATCGCTTGGTTGTTTGACATGAGCAAGCATTCAGACGAGGCTGAAGACGGGTCATCGACTAATCCCAGCCACGATTCTCAATACGACGAGGGTGAGATGAATGAAAAAGAGAACTCAATCCATCTCAACAAGGCAGCGAGCATTTCTTACGAGGAGTTGAACACTGGCGTGGACATCACAGAACCTTCTAACGACGACCAGCAGTCTGAGTCCAGCTACCCTGGTGCTTGGCCAGTTGATCCGCTAGAAGAGCAAATTATGGACGTGGAGAAGCGGCGACGCGGTATTGAATGGCAATATCGTCAATCAAAGCCTAAACCACCGGTGAAGGCTAAGAAGGGTGTCAACACAATCGACCCAACCCTCGACTACACAACTCTACTCATCGCGAAGCCGGTGCCATTCAGATTCAACTTGGAACTCCGCGATCAGGCGCGTGCACAGTACGTTCGCCAAATCTTCAATGAGGGACTTAGCAAAGGTGAGTACACTGACAGCAGAGGCTACTGGGGTGAAGACAATGGAAAAAGCAAGGAGCTTGGTTGGGGGAAGGTATAAAACCTCCCTAAATATTTGTTTGGACCAGCATCCCGCGACCTGTTCGGCGTTTTCCAGTTGACGTTGGGGCCCAGGAGGTTGGCGGCCGCGGTGGCTGGTTGCTAGGATGCCTCTAAAGAGATTATGCACTTCTATGTTAGTACGTTTAAAGCATCCATATGAGTTTTCACATTGAAATATGGGTTGAATCATCTACTTTGGGGAAGAAACGAGGCCTGCTGGCGCTGGCTGTTGTACGATGGCGAATGAGTTTGAATATACGAAGTAGGATAGCTGACAGATCCTCATAATTTCTTTTATACTCTTTTCTTTTAGCTCAACGAGCAGGAAGCTCAGGTCATAGGGTATATTAATTTTATTTAATTACAATTTCCTCCTCCAGATCACAGAACCTACTCCTGAATTCGTGTTTCGCTTCGGTGGAAGAAGGATCTTGACAAGCCCCTCTACCTTCTTAATGTAGCATGCCAAGCTTCTCATATCAACCTCCGCAACCACTTCCGGCTCTTCCTTGACGCCACTACACTTCATCATACTTCCTCATGCCAGATTAAAATGATGGCTATTAATACCAATTTTATTACGAGCCCATCAACCTGTACATTTAGGAAGATGATCCTTTTGACTTGCAGGTTAGCGGCGCAAACCGAATCCGAATTTCTTTCGAAACGTCTGGAAAAACTCATTGAATATCAGCCCTATATAGGAATACACAATGACGCGCCAAACGACAAGCTCGGTGCCTTCAATGAGCTCTGCAGCAGATCTAAGGCAGTCGTTAGGCGAGGTTATACTTCACACAATCTCACTAACAGGCCCAGGTGGCCGTGCTACCACGCTCCCAGCCTCCAACTGATCTGGGAAGCCTTTTGGCCGGGATTTCAGCTTCGGCAAAGCAGCAATACCAACCTCTCACTTCTGCTGCGAGAGATGCTGAAACACCCGGCCCAGCTCCTCCACAAACAATCGCGTCACCAAACACGGAACCAGCCTCCACTAACAGCCGAAGCCAAATCCCTCCTCATCTCCTCCCCACAGACCTCCTTCACACCTCCACAGCCCACCTCCTCACCAGCAAGCCCACCCACCACCTCCCTCCAACCCCAGCGCCCCCAACCGCAGAAAAACCCCTACGCAGCAAAACCCACCCAACACCACCCACCCACCAGCCACCCAAAACCCAGTCCCCCCGCATCCCGCCTCCCCCAGACCCAAAAACCCCTAGCCGGCC
>KV750874.1:3976-17451 GCA_001692915.1 Glonium stellatum
TATTAGCAGTAGTAGCAGTAGCAGCAGTAGGACAGACGGCTTAGCCAGAAGCAAGCTCTCAGGGCACCGAGGGCGGCTCTGTGAGATGGGCTAGCGAAGCTCGCTGGGCTCTGAAGCAGCAACTACTCAAGCAGCGGTCGAAGCCACGAGACCACAACAAGGAACGGCCGGCAGAAAGGGATCTGCGACTTCAGCAGTTGACCGTCGAGATTCAACCTCTCAAAGGTAATGGTATAGCTACCGAGCACACTCACACGCAGTTACTACGGCGGAGAGAGCTCAGTGGGCAGCAGAATGATAATGCAAGGGCAAAGTTAAAACCCACTTCGGCTGTCGCAGTGACACGCAGCGGGCTTGCAGAGGATGATGCTGGTATTACCGTGACCTCAGCACGCTCACCATGCTGAAGGCCTGCTTGGCTACTTGGCCGCTTGACTGCTTGGCTTGCTCGGCTTGTACGCGAGAAGTCGGGAATTTACCCTACCACACACCTTCCACACCTTCCACACCTACCACACCTACCAAGCCAGTAGCGAAACAGCCGGGCATGCCCAGCCTAACAGCCAGATCTGATGGCGCAAAATAGTCTCCGTGAAAAAGCAAATCTCGTGCTGCCCATACTCGCTCATAACCGGGCCGAAGGGCAGCGACACCCTTTGCTGCCGAGGCCAATCATCGGCCAGCGTGGACGGGCAGCGACTCTGCATCCGCGGGGGATCCTGGGCAGCAACATGGAACAACGCGAACCAGAGTGTATTGTTGCGTATTGTGTGTATTGTCTCCATATCTGTACTGCGTGGCACGTATATCTGTATCCTTGGAAATCCTTGAAAAATCCCATCAAAAGGCGCTCACTCGGGAGCTGCCGCAAACCGTCTGCCTGCCCTGCTGCTCTCGTCCCCATTGAACTGCGTAAATTCTCCTACGGGAAGCCCCCCGCTGTCAAAAAGACGGCCACGCCCAGCCCGCACCTCCACCTGCACCTCCACCTGCACCACCTGCACCAGCCAAAGCCTTGCGCCTCAATCGACTCCACCTGCACGACCTTCCAACCCCCGTCACACGTGCCTAGTGTGATTCCAATGCATCCCACCCGTAATCGTCCCATCCCACCCCACTCCGGTGAAAGCGTCTATGTGTGTCTATGTGTGTGTGTGTGTGGAGAAAGCAGCCGATCGTGCAAAAGACTTCCGTGCCGTCCCTCGGGCTCACCGATGGCTTGGTTTGGGTCATGTAACGAATTCATGGGATCACTTCGACGCCCGAGACTGGTCCACGCCGTTGCGCTTGCAGCGGCTCATTGCCCTCTATGAGTTTAACCGGAAAATCCCACATATTTCTGCAGATTCCAGAAATGGCGGGGCATTTCCCAAGAATATGTCATCAGAAATTGTATTGAATATTGTTTAGAGCTTGGCGCGTTTGTCGCGGAATGTGCTGCTAACAAGCACACACGCTGAAGCTGTCTGCCTCGCCGTTGCTCGTGAAAGAAGTGGCTCACACACTTCATGCAATTACATCCCATAGGAGTCTGCCGCCGGCTCAAACCCTCTACTTTCGTTAGAACGGCCGTCTTGCATGCCGTAGGCCCGCACTTGCTGCCGCCCTCATGGATTCGAACTCCAGAATGAATGGCCTTCGAGCTCTGAGACTGTGATCCTGGAAAATCTAGAATTCGAAAATCGCCGATCTCTACCTTGAGGGCCAGGTTCGACGAAATAAATATCTGGTATCTCGGCTCTCCGAATAAACTCGAGCAACCGGCGATAATTCGTGCCAACCTGGCCTATAGAGTGACTGTCGTCGGACAAAGTGAAGCGGCCGCCGAGGCAAAGGAATGCCTAATAGATAAGAGTCAGCTTCGAGTGGAATAGACGGATGTGGAAGGTGTAACAAACCTCACAGATCTCAAGACATGGGTAAGGTTCACTCATGCCTTTCCGAAGTGCCGAAGAGTTCAGTTCTAGTATTCCCCCATACGAAACAACATACTCCAAATTGCGTTGTATGCGTCTCCAGACACCATCCCAGCGCTTGAATCCTTCTTCCCGTGAATCGCTCAGAAGCCGAATCAAGTCGAAATGCCCAACAACCGGCGGCTGCAGAGCCTGAAGCATGGAGTATTGGGAGTCGAAATAGTCCTCAAATAGTCTCTCATCGGTACCGCCTGCCTTTAGCCGAGCCTCTTCATACATTGGTTTATCAAAATCGATAGGTATAGTGTGAACATGGTGTACGGACCCAACCAAGAAGTTGAACGTATGCTTTGCGAGGAGTGTTTCTATGAGCCCGAGAGAAGAAGGTCGGATCCATTCCGTCTCAAAACCAATAAGGATCTGGATTTGAGAAGCGTACTTCTCTCGCAGCCGAACGGCTTCTAAATAGAACTCATCCACCAGCTGAACTAATCCTTCTTCTGTGTAGAATTTTTCTTCCTAAATAGCCACATTAGAGGGAACAACTGAGCGAGTGGGCGCGGTAGACGTACGCACTTCCTCTGGATAAAAATCTTCTATATCCCTAGGCATATGCTCCGTGAGTGAGTAGACTTGAAACCCGCGGGAGATAGCTGTCTGAGCCATCTCCTCCAGCGTGTTCTCTGCATGGCAGCAGAATTGGCCAGAATGGCTGTGGTGAGAAAAAGGCATTGTGGCTGCTTTAGTGGGCCAATTGATCCAAACGCAAGATAAAGTCAATCTTGCGTCAAATTTTAGAGGAGCAGTAGTCAATTTAAGCCACTGGTAAAGCCATGGATACCTGGATGATAGTCGCATACGAAGTGGGAGAGATGCAGATGGAAAAGGGCCGATCTCTAGGTTTGGATTTTTCTTGGCGCCATATGCCAGCATGAGTTTCACGACCGGAATTGAGAACAGGATCTTGTTCACCTTCGTAATCACGACGTTCTCATAGGATAGTTTTATAAGAAGTATGACTGGCTCTTTTGTTGTTTTCAAAGTATCTAACGCAAAACCTGTCCTCTGCGGTCGTATTTATGGTAATATATCTTAACGCTTAGGGAAACGACACTTCTCAAAAATACTTCAGACAGTTAGCATACCATCCTTGGCCCGCCTGTATTAATATACACCTGTATTCTCGCCTAAAGCGAACCCGAAGTTCTGTTGGGCATAATGCTAGCCCATGACATATGCCGGCCTTGATACAGGGTTGGCTTACTAGACCACTTCCGGTATTCTAATAGTACTGCAGCGAACGGAAATGCAAGGCTCAAAAAGCACATTTTTCACCAATTAACCGTAAGGTACGTCATTACAACGCAGCAGGCGACCATTCTCAATACTACAGCGTCTATGATGCTAAGTCCAATAAAAATAGACCTCCGTATATGCTGACATTAGATGCTCAAACAGCCCAGCAAATCCATATGCAATTACAAACCGTATCAATATCTAGCAGCGCATTCTGTGACATGCAAGACCCAATGACGTGAGTTTGATGGGATTTCACACCATTCCCCACAATGGGCGTGGGAGAGGGCCTCGGGATGCTGGACGAGGGGCCGATTTCAAGCGCATGTCTTTGATGCCAATATAAGCTTCTCGACGTGCAGGGTTGCCCACAGTGACGGACCAGGTGCGGAGACCGTAGTAGTTTCCAATGTGATGGACAAGCCAGCGTCTAGTAACAGCGTTAGTATATTAGGTAAAGATTAAAGATCAGAGGCTGGACTTGGCGATCTGAAGTTCTGCCATGTCACCGGAGTCGTCAAGAGTAGCGGTGTAGCCCAATGGGAGCTTGGGCACTTGATTGAGAAAACCCAAAGGAAAACAAAATAGAAACCTACCCAAAGCTCGCTCCATGATCATCAACAGGACTATGGAAGACCAGCTTTTCACGCTTAATCTCCTCGCTGTCCCTGGGTGAGCGCATATCGTTCATTTGGCCATTTCTGCCGACAAAGACAATCTCGTCGTCCTCGGAATCCGGATCGATCAAGCCCTCCTGCTCCAGCTTCGCCTCCTTCTCCTCCCACTTCTCGACAAACCGACGCACCTCCTCTTCCAAGGCCTGCAAAAGCCCCTTCGCGCCCCGCGACCGCTTCAGCTTCTCCCGCAGCTCCCGCGGCACCTTTCCGGCCGCATCATCCGCCCCAGCGCCCTTCCTCTCCGCCTTCCTCTGCTCCTTCTTCTGCGCACTACGGCCCGCCAGCCCCGCATCCCACAACGGCGCGAGATAGTACGGCACGGCATGGACGGGGTAGGTCGGACGGACCTCCCAATCGCTCGGCAGCGGCGGCTGCGCGTACGGGTTGCTGAGGAGGCGATCTGCACAGCCCGAACTGTCAGCGCGGCCCCGATGCGGCAAGGTCAATGCGGGGTACGGGCACGGGAACAGGTACGGGTACGGGTACGGGTATACACACCATTCTCCCAGCGCTGACGGCGCCGGCTGCCCTCCTTGCCCTTTAGTAGCGCCTCGCGGCGCTTTAGGCTATCGCGGCGGAGAGGCTCGCGGTGGGGCGCGTAGCCCGCACGCACGGCGGCGGCGGCGGCGGCGGCGGCGGCAGTGACAGCAGCAGCAGAGGCGCGCTCCGGGCGTGGAGCCGGGAGGTCGTCCAGCGGGATCTGGAGCGTGACGGAGGTGCCTGGGATGGGCGGGACGGGCGACAGCGTCACGGTGCTCAGGGCTGCTGTGGCTTGCTCGGTCCAGGCTTCGATGTCGATGGGGATGGGAGCTGGAGCTGGATGGGTGCCATTGTTGGCGGTGGCGGTTGGATGGATTGCCATTGCTTCTCTTTGACCTGGTGGGGACGGCTGGGTGGTGAGAGGCGGATGCGGAGTGATAGGTGTTCGAAACTGGCGTAGGAGATCAATGGAAGCCCTTAATGATCAGGCTTTGAGTGTAAGAGGGATAGAAGCAAGGGATGCGGGATGCCCGCCCGGTTTTATGGGGGACGAGGTGGAAGCCGGCGATAAAGCTGCGATAGGAGATGGAGATGGTCATGGCAGAGTCATCACGCGCATAAGCGAGGGGGAATCAATTGCGGCCAGCCAATCCTAGGCCAACGTGCCTGACCACAGTCATCTGTGGGCTTCAAGACAGTCACAATTCAGTCATCTGCCGGGGGCTGAAATCGTAATTGCGAAGGAATGCAAACATTTCATCTGATATGCTGCCTACAGCTTATACTGACTACAGCGGTTGTAAGGGTAGAAAGAAGGGTGACTCCTTAGATGCAATGCGCTCTTACCCGTCAGTCCGAATATCCCAAATATTGCCTTTAGATTGCTAAGAGCACTCAATCGATTTATTGAATACTGTATCCCTACCAGATGTTGAGAGTAAGAAGCGTGCCAGGCTGCAAAAAGAGGCCATGGTCCTACGTGGGTGTGGAAATTCGCTCCACATAGTGACTCCAGGCCGGCAACTCTTTGGTTTCTGCCTTATTCTGCAACGTCAAATGCTTCAATAGTCAGTATATTACGTAGCTCTTGTTATGCACAGTCGCAATCATACTTTCGTCACAGCAATCAGTATAAGAACACGTTCTAAGCAAACGACACCCCAGATCTTCTACTCCAGAGCCTGCCTCAGTCTAAAAACCGCTAGTTCTCATCTACAAAATTCAGGGCTTGCTTCATCGCAACCGCCTTAGTTTCCCCTGCCTTTTCCTCCTCTTCCTCTGGAATAAATTCCCTCATAACCCCGTCCACATACTTCTTTGGCACACCCATATCCAGTGCATCCCGAATCCCCATATTCATCCGGTATATGTATTCCTTCTTCGGCTTATCCTCTGTAACCCTTTTCCGATCAATGTAGACCAGCGCCTCCTTATCCTGTGGCGGCTTCGAGACATCCACCTGCCCGTCATCAACAGACGGGTCCGAGGCCCAGAAGTCAACGGCCATCGTTTCCTTAGTGTAGGCTTCAGGGACACCCTCGTTGACGTCCAGGCGCGCCTCGTCAGTGGGCAGGAGACTATAAACGAGCCCGTAGACTACGTCCGCGCTGTTGGCCGTCTCGTTGTCCGCTTGGCTTTCTACGACGTTCGCGTAGCCGCGACCGTTGATGATCCAGCGGTAGCCGCGTAGGCGGGCTACGCCGAGGTATTCTGATGTTGGACAGCGCAGCCGCATTTGGCGCAGCCAGAGGTTGCTGCCGTAGCCGAAATAGAGGGTCTTTGGCTCGGTGGCCATTAGATTAACCAGAGCGGAAGTGATTGCGGTGGGTAGTGGGATTCTAGGGCTTTACGGTTTGCTTGTGTCGGATGGATGACTCATGTGATGTTTGAACATTTCGGATTCAGATGTGGCTGGTGAGTTGCCCTAGTAATTAGTTGTCGAAAACTTAAAGGCTTTGTGTGTCACCAGGACTCGTATGGTCTCTAGGTGCTTATAGTCACAGGGCGCGCCACATCGTGGACACACGTCGGGAAACTCTGTAATGCCCTGCAACTCACTGCAATCTTAGCGTGCTCGAGTCGATAATGTTTATCACGTGAAAGGAGGCAGTTCCTAGTTTATTTCCCATTTCCACATTGCCTGCGATACTTTGTGTGATTGTTGCGATGGCCAATCGCGCTTGGGCACGTCTTTTTGCTATCTCGTCTGTTCGCATCGCAAGCCGGATCATGTCGGCTCGCGCCATATGGAGAACAGTAAAAAGCTTCACAGTATCTAAATCAGAGCATCTCACAACCGTATGGTCGTTACTCACGCCAATCTTCAGTACCTTGCGCTTAGCCATTCAAGCTGTCGCTCAGCCGATCTAGCTACGGGTTTCTCAAACGCTTCCTCCAGGAAATCTTGTTTCATGATTCCTTGCACGGCCTCTTCCCGTTGACCGCCACTCTCTATTAGAGTCTCAGTCGCAACTTTAAATCTGCTAGCGATCCAAGGAGCGACAAGACAGATGGCGATACCTGCCCCGACCAGGAGCACCTTCTCAGCTACACTTGACTCATACTGGTGAATATGGACTTGAGTTGGTTTCCAATTGAGAAAAGAGTTTCCGGAGGCTAGGTTCGCCGTGTTACGATTGACTGATCCGTTCCCAGTCCAACGTCCGAGTGGGTTCAGAGGCCTCACCATTGTGACAAAGATAGGATTAAGGTAATACCAGAGTAGGCTAGATATGAACCCCGTTAGCTAGCACACTTAATGGATTCGCCCTACCAGTTTTGCATACGGATGTTTTCAACTATCCCTCTTCTTGCTTCTCATAAATAAATCGAGTGTGTGAACGCCAGTGCCAACGCCAGCCTCCCTCACTGTGGTAACAGCTGCCTAGCAACTCAAGAAGCGGTATGAGATTCAAGCTGTGAACCAAGGCTGAGCATACACGTGCGCAGCCGCAGACATGCATGAATTTGAGCCAATCATGCGTCTCTACGCTAAGATATTTTTCGTGTGTGTTGTCTTGGATGAGTGGCCAGCTCTACGAATTCCCGCTTGCTGCTCGGCACCCCCAACTGTCTTCCAGCAGTATTCCACCAAAGGTGTTGACTAGATTGCTCTCATTCTACAGCCTCCATCAATCAAGCATACGCTCCACCCCTTCGAGAGCCTCTGGGTTGGTGGTAGTTCGACTCGCCATTCGTTCTCGTTCTGTGTTCCGCGCCGCGCTCGGTTCTCACTTCCCGATGCGAACCGTCTAATTTCAACAACCATGGAAGTGGGAGCCATCGGAAAGATAGTTCTCACACATATCATTGAGAATCGTCGGGCTTATCTACTAGGAATCTACGCAAAATGGCAGCAGATTCTAGCAGCGCCCGCAGAGGTGATGGAAGTTGGGCGACAAGTCGATATTCTTGCTACCCATCTAGAATTATTGCTCGGCCAAGTTGCCGCGAGAGATTCAATCATCAGCATTGATGCTTCTGATGAAGCGCAAAAAATTGGAAGATTCTTGGAAGGTTGCATGACAAAAATGGCCATGCTGACAGAGATCATGGATAAACACTCTACCCACTTGCCTAACGGCCGAAAAACGTGGAAAGACACATTTCGCAAGTTATACAAGGACTACTCTTGGACCTTGCAGAATGGCAGAGTAGACGATCTAATTCGAGCGATCAAAAATGACATCGAAATGGTCACAAAAATCACAATGGCAATACACAGGTAGGATAATCTTGATCTGATCTACTGGAAAAATCTCGTACTTACAATACCTTCGAGCAAAACGTTGGGAAATTTGCAATCAGTGCTCTCCCAAGTTGCCGATGATACGGCCTACATACGCCAAAGGATTGACCACCTTGATGAAGGAATTCACCGTATTTACGATCTGCTCAGGGGAGTGGCACAGGGCGACCGTGACTCCTTGGACGGAATGTTTAGCTCTACAGGATCTACCAGTTTCAATGATAATGCCATTGACATTGGGGATGATGAGCCCCCGCCGTACGAAGAGGAGCCAAGCTCTAACAGCCCGGGCTTTACTCTAAGTGATCGGTTTCGGCGCACTCCAGCACATCAATGGGAGATAGTCCCACAAAATGAGCCCAGTTCTCTACATGTGACGACATCGGAATTTCTATGGCGCATGGCGAAGGTAGCTGCAGACGTTCATCCTTGGGATAACAAGATCCGCGCTTCCAACAGATACAGAGATGGGACTTGCGACAAAGCACTATATAACGTCGTATGTCACCTCATGTCAATAGCTGAAACGCGAATGAAATGGGACACAATAAGTATCTCAAGCTGGTTAACTGCGGGAGCTTGGTACCTGTCGCTGGTATGAACTTTTATATGCTTTGTTTATGCAAGGATTCTGTTTCATTCTTTTGACTATAATCTAGGCCCGTTTCAAAATGTCCTCTGGAGCCTCAGAGAAAATGTTAGGGTCTCCAATGGAAATTTACGCCAGTTTTGTTAAGGTCTATTGGATAGTTCTTACTATTGACCAGCATCCACAAAAACCGTTGCCACAGGATGCAGGGCAAACATATCAAGAGCTTGAACAATACGAAAATCTCATTGCTGTATGTAAATCATTTTTATGTTCCTCAGGCGTTTGATTTCATTTAGCTAATTTTCTCCTTCTGGGCGGTTAAAGGCCTTACACAATGAAGTTCGCAATGCAGAGCATATATTGCAGCGAGAGCCTTTGCAGACCATCGCGTCAGAGTTACGAAAATGCCTAGGGAAGATTTGGGAGCGCGAGAAGGACTCGAGCGCTGAAGCCAATGAACATGCTATTGGCTTCTACGCCTCGAGGATTTTAGAATCCGCTGGGTAATTTCGCTCTCATCGGATTTTCTGCAACATATTATCTAACCAGCTCTAGGACGAGTCAATCATATATGAAGCCCACTTCGAGTGAGCTTCTTGGCCAATGGGAATCTTTGTGTCCATGCACCTGCATATGCCTCCCCAAAGACCACGAATATGTTCCAGAAAAACCGATAATATTTGCTTGCATGTGCGAAAAACCAAAGCATTTGCAATTACTTCATCAATTCTATGGTAGGTCGGCCTTCTAGGTTTTCTAGGTTTTCTAAGTTATTGTCGCACAACATATATTGTTTGCTTGGTGTGCCAACTAGGATAGTTTCTTTAATTCATGGAGCTCAGGTGGCAGCTCTGTCTATTAGAGATACGCTAATTGCCTTGATAACAGTAACTGTGGATTCATCTGCAGAGAATATGAACGACACGGCTTTAGAAATTCATAATGTACTGCGAAATAAGGACTGCAAAGAGAAGGTTGCCCTTGCCGTGGAATTTCCAGACCAAGCAGGTGAGTTTGACTGTGGAGACTTATTTTTATCCACTTTTCGTTCACTATGACTAATAATTTGATATAAATAGCTAGAGACAACCTCCGTAGGCAGTTGTATAGCGTTACGAGGCGCTTAATGTACCGTCAGAATCCCGGCATGCAGTGGGAGATTGAGTCTTTCAATGGTCCGAATACCATGAGGTAAGCTAAAGGAATCGATAAGTAGAGAATCAAACCACTAATAAATTTTAGGCTCACACGATCCCCTTTCGATAACGATAAGTTCGGTGTACCCTTCGTGAAGTCTATTTCTGTTCCTAGGCCAGAATTTTCACAGGAAACTGAAGTCCCGAAGGAAATTAATCATGTGGTAGAGGTGGAGAAAGGGGCTTCAGTTGAGAGATCAGTCTGGTCAGGTTTCTGGTCTTTCCTCAAACTCGAGGTGGGAAAAAACGCAGCCCAGAGAGACGAAAATACGGCCGACATGACTGTTGAGACTGGACAAGCGCCGGAAGATGACCTGAATACATGCCACAGTCCAAAGCTAAAGCCGCCAGACGACACAGATGCCTTAGCAATCGCGCCATTTACCATCTCTCTTCATTCTCACCTGAGCGCGTCCGAATTGAAGTTTACTCTACATATTATTAACGCAACATCATGCTTTGAGCTCTGGTTTGAAATACGTATGTGTTTACTATGTTTGTTATGTTGACAGAGTCCCTTACAAATCGTGCCTCTAGACCCGAGAATTGTATTTCAACGCCTCTCTGGCTCGTTGGCCTCCATACGTATGTTCTTGCCTCCGGGCATAAACGACGAAGTAATGGAACATTCAGCAATGATGGAGACGACGCTTGATTTCCCAGACACTCACGGTTCGTTTGTTCAGCCGCGCAACTATTAAAGTGTCGCAAATGCTCATGTTTATTAAAGTTCTCGAAAGTTTCCAGCGCAGTCTGTTCATCGCCAAAGCGCAAAAACAGCTTGGATATATTGAGCGCATGCCCAAATCAAGCGAGTACCGTAAGATTTCCCGCAAGAAGATCAAGCTTTGGGACGGGTTAGTGACTTTTTCTAAATGACTCTATTGTTTCGATGTGGCTTTCTAGTTGAGACTTGAAGTAGCTAATCAAGATTCGTATGCCAGAGAAGTCCAGACTTGTGCAAACGAGCAACTGAAACCATTTCAGTCTATCGGCGGTCGGAGGTTTCTGCTGATTGTTGGTGAGGCTACTCAAGGAGACTTCGGCAAGCCAACAAGTGGCATGGTATGGGAGAGTTCGAATATGACTGATACCTTTATCTTCACTAGTAAGTATTTAGTCTCATGGCAGACATGACAACGCAATTATCTCACAGCTGACATGATACTCCAGTCCATAAATTTGATTCTGGGCCATATTACACTATTCCCTCTCCGGAATTCGATACATCATTCACAATGAGGGTCTCCGACACGTATTCTACTCCAGGAGCGGGTTCTTCTTCTGAAGCGAGTGCCGAGCACGTCTCTGTGCGATCGAAAGGGAGACGTCAAACTTCAGATGTAACTTCTAATTCTTATACACCTAAAATTGAAATGGAAATTCAATTTATTACCGCTGAAGGTACTTGTTTATTACCTATATAATGTGAGGCCTTTTGCTAACTTTATGTAGACGCTAGGAATGTCAGAGGCATATGTGAGGGACGAAAGATTCAGCTCCAGTGGTAAGCGACACATTTCCTCTGGTTTTGATTTTATTTTTTGGAAGACAAGCTAACATTAATCCGAAACCTGAAGCATTCTGAAACGACTGGAATTCGAGCCGATGAATATATTGGGCATACAAACTTCTTTTAGGTCACAACCTCCGACGACAATGTATGACGTAGTGGTTGAGCTCGAGGATTGTAGGTCAAGGAGATGTATGCGCCTGTGGGCGCCATTGAGGTCAAAGAGCTCTAAGTCAGAGAGCCGCGGCGTGGAGGTTATGATTTATACCCGTACGTCGTGTCCGGTGCTATCAGTAGCTCGCTTGAATTGAACTTACGCTTTTCACTAGACTCCGAAGACACCCGTTATAGATGGGAATCGAAAGTTGTAACCCTTTCCAGGGCAGAGTTCTTCCCTGTGGATGACGGTCATGCAAGAAGATTAGGAGGGGATCTGAGATGGAAGGGTGACTTCGAACTGTTTTGCAAAAGCGAGAAAGGTATGATTCGCTCCCAGAAGAGTAGAGTGTACTGATTTAATTATAGTGGCAATGCGACTTTTCGACATGTTAGCCCATGGCGTGCTTGCGAAAACGGAGTCATCCGAGCGGGTGGAAACGATATCCAAAAGGACGGATTACGAGCCTTCAGCCAGAGATCGGAAGCCTCGACGAGCCCATTCCCACTCACAAATGTGAATAACATCAGCATCGTATCGCGAAGGGCAAGTCTAGGATAGCGCGGTTTTCCGGGTTGGATTACTACTCGCATTAATGGTCTGAGCCCATTCATATATGCGGTCTTATAGGACGGATTTATAGTATGTAGGTCATGAATTTGGTATTCTAGAATGACGCTATAGATATAGATGCACTAAGAATGTTACGGAGACGGAATTGAGAGGAGCGCCAGAAGCCCAATTTGGAATTGCATTAGGGGGGGTATCAAGTCAGTATTTGGAAACCGCCGTGCTGATATGTGACTTCTCTTAATTGCAGCCTTCGGCTTGCGTTGTAACAGCAGAGACACTTGCCGGGAAAGGTTACTCAACCCCCTCGTCTAGGCGTTAAGCATTCCCTACCGGGGCTTGATATTTGCTGTTAGGGTGTATATCACTATAGAAAGCCAAATTAGAGCAAATAGTCTTTTGGTTGGGTTGCCTGAGTGTGAATATGAGCGTAGGGTTTCGCATATATCCTTCAAAATATATTATCGCTTGTTCGTAAGAGGCACCTTCTCTGGTAGGTACTTGCAAGGGTGCGGGCGTGAGTGCCTTTTGTATTTACAATCAAAGGCCCAGATTACCATCTCATATTTAGCTTTAGCTGAGTTAAATAAAGAGCAGCGGATATGATTCCTAAGAAGTACAAACATTTGGTCCTGGTGTTGAGTGGTGCTTTGTTAGTGGAGCTCTGTTAGTGGATGTTGGTTGTAGTTTGACTCGCGGCTCACGGTAGGCGAAACGGAGCGGCATGAGCTAGTCCGAAAAGGGACTCGTATACCTCCTCCAAAAGGCTTGACACATGAAAGCTCACCCTCAAACCCATCAACTAAACAACACCGTACTCGACTCCCTTTTCCACCCCCTACGACCACGCTCATACATATCAAGATGGACAAGTTCCAAGCATTTGGGAAGAACATCTCGTATGACAATCCCCTAGCGTCCTTGTAATGATTTTCTGCTGCTGCCTCCCAACTCCTTCCAAGCTGGTCCCAATGCTGACACGATGGCTATCACAGTGCTTCCTTCACCCCTTTCGCTGCTCGGACTCAGCAATATGTCAAAGAGCAGCTTGGACAAGCTGATGACAAGGTGCGATAAGCCCTCCTACGCCTTGCCTTCTCCCCAACGTAGCACCTTCAGCTGCGCTCCCATTCTCGAGCGAGATCACAACATTGACACAAAACCACCGCAGACCCAGCTCCCGCCGGACTACATCGAGCTCGAGAAGCGAGTCGATGCCCTCAAGCAGGTGCACACAAAGATGCTGCAAGTGACGTAAGGCCCGCCCCAGCACCCTCCGCTCTCCTAATCAAACACCCCCCTCCCTCTCTCCCCCCCCCAACCGGCTTCC